>JBCAUA010071780.1:0-10999 GCA_038406235.1 Peronia verruculata
TTTATCTTAATTTTTTAAAATTATAAGTAATGATACTTTAAGGTGCAATATTAAAAAGAAAGTGTTAGAGGTCAAGTAAACAGTCACACTGTGTCTTCAATGTTATCCTCAGAACAGGCAAGTGAAACCTGGGTACACTTGACAATATGGGTACTTCTGTCTTTATTTTGACTTTCATCATATTTACTTTATGCTAGGAAAGACTAATCAGTTGATCTTTGAAAATGAGAGCATCCTCCCTTTTTTATTACTATTTTATTTAAAACATTGTTGTATGATGATCTTTTCCATTTGTGATCATTGGTTTTTCTTCTGTCTCTGGTTCATCTCTCTAATTAAATGACTCACAATTGTCACCATTCCTAGTTTTCCTAGATGTAGTTTTCCTCTCAAGGTTCTACCATCTTCCAGTTATGCACTACTCTGTCAATCTTTTGCTCTGGTGTACTCGACCATTGAATGAGTCATCCTATATTCTGAATGTTTCACTTTAAGACAAAAAGAAAATGATGCCATAAAGCTAAATGTTGTTTTAAAAATATTTTTCCTGAATTTGGTTTTCGCTCACGATGTACAGTATTTTATGAAGTAATGGGATGCTGAATATCGCTCTTCAAGGAAAAAAAATACAGCAGCTAAATCGAAATGAACGGTAAAAAAAAAAATACTGATGAAGTATTATACTGATAGCTAACCACTATTGTAACGATTTATTAAAATGTCCTCACAGGCTGATGATTGCATATTTTGGAAGTCAGAAAATGAAGAAACATCTACAGGTACTTTGATGAATCAGATGGTCTTGATGAGTCAAGTAACATTTTTTTTTCCCTCAGGAAGGTTTGTTATGTCTTTCGTGCTGTTAGGCGTCAAGGAATATGAGGCTGTCTCTCTTAAGCTACACACCTGGCAAAGATGTCAGACAGCTGGTCTCTTTTTCAGTGTTTCTTCCACACCGACCAACCATCTTTCTTTTGTTGTATTGCCCTTGATGTACTACTTGACTCTTCAGGTCAAAAGGATGATGTTTTCTGAACATGCCAAAGTCACACGGTTCTCTTGTGCTCTATGAAATCACCAAATGTCCAGGTTATCATTTATTAAAAAAAAAAAAAAAATCAAATGGATGAGTTTCTGCCCTTTGGCTGAAAAGCCATGCTCTGGTAAAATGTCGGAAACATCATATTTTCAAATTTCTTTCTGTTTCTTTCAATTATTAGTCCTCACATCACAAGGAAATCTGTAAAACAAATTTAAAATCTGTGTTTCAATAAAAGAGTGAGATAACGTTACGTTTCTGACATGTGTTTGTAATAATGTGAGTTACGTCTATTGTGTGTTATGCTTAGTCTACCTCTTTCAAACAATTGACATAACATCCTGACGATGAGACAAAAACCATATCTTCAGTAGTAGACATAACTGGACTAAAATTCAATGTATAGAAATGCAAAGGCATACAGATAGTTCCAATTAGAGCTTAAACATCCAAACTTCATGAGAACAATTGGCATTGGCCTATCTCTTATGTTTATGTTTTTGCAGCAATTACCATTTGTATTCATGGACTGTAGCAAAATGTGATAAACTTCAATATTCAGCGATCATATTTCTTACAAGCGTACTCATTTGTTTTTCTTCCCAGATTGAGTTAGTGAACCTGTTCCGTGTAAAAGGCGATGTCTCCGATCTGCTGGCGTCGGTCAGCCTCTTCTCACCTGCGCAGGAAATACAACCTGGACTGAATAAAGTTGTTGTGTCCGGATCAGTGAATGTAACTAGTTTAGGTCTAATTTAGGTCTTTTGAGTTTCTATTTCCTGAATGTTGTATATATCTGATATCTAAGAATGAACTTGTTACGACAATCATAGTGAAAGTATCCTTTTGTTTCAACTGTGTGGGAGTTATAGAGATATTATTTGGCTTATTGTCTGTTCATTGAGTAACACATATGTGATCTTTGTGCAGCTTACAGTTGTAATAATAGAATTCAGAAGAGGACAGGCGAGGAAAGCAGGATATGTTTGCTTTGATACATCTTATTAAACTGCGACATTTTAAACCATGATTTTACCACCTGTCTTCAGGTATCATGTGGCTAGACCTTTAGCCCAGCCAACGATTAGGACGAATAATTAAAGGAATGACAAGTTTTTATTTCAATTGTTTGTGAGGTCAGTTAGAACTTGTAGAAACTGGAATTTTTTTTTTTTTTTAAGATATGTTGATCAGACATTGTGTTCTTCGACTTTGTCTTGGACTGAAAACACACACAACATGTAAAAGATTAGAAACTAAAACACACACTGAGGTTTTAAAACAAAAAACAAATAAACAAATAAACAAAGAAAAAAAAAAAACAACAAAAAAAAAAAAAAAACGAACAATCAAACAACAACCACAACAAAATGATGCTCTACTTTCTTTACAAATAACTTCTTTTTCCACCTCTTCTTCATCTTCTTCCTTAACATTTGCCTTTCGTCAATCTTTTCTCTGGCAGTGTATTAAGTTGCATCGCTTAAATTATTTTGCTTATCTAACTAGATTTTTACTTTTTTCTTTTTCTCCACTCCTATATCTTACCTGTTATGATGCTTCCATTGTTTTTTTCCCTTCTCCTTCTTCTATAAAACAATTTTAAAAATATATCAATTGTTTTAGGGTCCGGAGGCATATCTGGAGATCAGCTGGGAACATCCAACTCATAGCCATGCAGGCCAGTACACATGTGACATGTTAGCTCTGGACTTGACAGGCACTCCTGTCCACTTCAGTCGCACAATCAATGTGACATCTATGGGTAGGTTATGTGACAGTTGTGGTTATCGTATGGTAGGCCTGGACATTAAATTAGTCGCCCCACAAGGTGGTCAGAAAGAATTAAAAATCTGATCAGAGAAAACTCCTTATAACAAACATTTTCAACAAGTTTATAGCCCTCTTTTGTTATCACAATATTACAGACGCGTCTTGACATCGAATGTCACTCTGAAAAGTTCACATATCGCTACATATCCTAAAAACATGCTGCAGTCATTCTAAAATTTCTGAAAGTATTCTAACACCCCCCCCCCCCCCTTTTCAAATTTTCAAGCTCCATTAAAAGCTTTTCCTCTGCCAAATGCTACACTTTTTTTAAAAAATGTTCATTATTGTTGCACTAGCAGTCGTCAAATTTGGAGTACTTCATCTCCACCCATATCTGTAAAGAGCCATTATTTCCATTTTGATTTATGAAGGCTACTATAGTAACCAACACTGTAAGGCACACTAAGTTAGACTGCCTCAGTCAACTTATGGACTAACCAGGTATTTAATTATAAATCTTCTGAGTACTATTATAGAGGGAAACAAAATCAAATTTCGTCCTTTACGTTTGAAATCGTTGTAAAAATAAATCACATATAAATTTCGATGTAGAATCCAAGATGGCAGCCGTTTTCTATGCAACCATGCACTTTCTAGAATGTTTTCATGTGTGAATCATCGTTTCTCAACGCCTTCTATAATTTCAGAATTTGTATGCAATAACCATATTAATTACTTCATTAAATCAATATTTAGAAAAAAAAAAGTTATTTTATTTACTATCAAGCCCCTTAAAAATTTTGAATGTCGTTAATTTTGTAGCCATTGTGAGACACATTTTAAAATCGTATCATTTTTTTCCCTACTCTTAGAACAAAAGTAAAGGTCGAGCAAAGTAAAGGTTACGTTTTATAATTAAATTATGTATATATCAATATTGAAAAAAGCCATGGAAAATGGATATTATTGTTCTTATCTTTAGCCTTTTTTTCAGTTTGAATTTAATTTGGCCTTTGTTTCCGTAGCAACATATCATAATTTTAATGTTTCTTTATATCCCTGTACTCAACATCGGTTACAAATTAATATCTTAACAACTCCTTTGTTTTAATTATTATTCTAAGTCGCTTGCTAGACCCCTCCTCCATCTAACAACTCTGGTCTGTCCTTATCCTCATGAGCAACTGATGATGTCAACTTGCAGATTCCACCAGGGATGAGTTAGTGGCCAGGATTCTGAACTTAGAGACAGATCTTTCTCATCTGAACTCCTCTTGTCAAAACACAAGCCGCGAGTTGGCCAACATGCGACAAGATATTGAGATTCTCAAGAGTAAGAATAAAATTGCATGTTACAATTTAAACATGTCACTTGTCTCACTACTGTCAGATAGGAAGCTATCGCTGTGTCATTTATTTGTGTTCTTGCATGTTGTAAGCTGCCATATTCCTCTCATCAATTTTCATGCCATCATATCCGTTCTCCATTTCCCCCTCTTTTCCATATTAAGTGTCTTTTTTTTTCTTAAATGCCATGTCATGTGAACAGTAAGACTGCATCAGGTACATCTCATCATCCCGTGGTAGCTCTCATGATTGTTGTATTACACACGGTCTTTCTTTCTTCATATCACTTGGTCTTTTACTCTTTATGCCTTATGTTCTTTCTTTCATCTTTCTTTGAATTGTCCTTCTTTCCTCTTTTGTTCTTGTGATTATGTACTACCAGATCTGAAGCCGTCGTTATGTTCTAAAATAGAACATGTATATGTAGCTCTTATTCCATTATGGCTTTAAAGTATAAAAATGTCTTCATTTTCTAGGCCCTGTGAGTTGTGCGGAGGCCAACTTGACTTCAGGCCAGCAAATCGTACAAATGAACCTGGACAATCAACATGTGAATCCCATTAATGTGATCTGTGAACTCGGGAGTGATGGAAAGATTTGGACGGTAAAAATCTCTTACAGTAAATTTGTGGTTTATACCATCATTACTTCAGCAGATCTTGTTGTGCCTTCATAGTCAAATTCTTAGACAGATCTAGACATTCAGCCGACCAGCCAAAGAGACAGATAGATAGACATGCACACTTCCGATCTGTTGCCAGCTAGCCAGATAGACAGACAGACAGACAAATATGCAGACAAAACAATTATTTTGAATGGCTGGCCAGTGGTCTCATGATTAATAGACAGACGCAGAAAAAGGGACGTTGGGAAAGAATTAAATGAAAAAAAAAACATAGCTAATGTGAACAGGATGTATAGATGTCACAATAAATGAAATCGATTGGTCAGAAAAAGGCAAGAGCTAAAGATGGGGCAGAGGATAGAATGAACAAAAGGAAAAGATTTAAATAAAATTCTACTATGGGGGATGGAAGTATAATGGTAGAGTCTGGAAAAGTGCCAAGGGCAGATGACTTTCAACCTTTACCATGGAATGCGGCATAGTCAAAACTGGTGAAGTAATCTTTACTATCCTTCCCCTATGTTGTATAAGTTCACTGTAAACAGGGTTCCGCATTTTTCATTTATTTCCCTGAAATTGTGAATATGTGAATATGTCTGTTTCAGTTCAATATTTACAAACGTGCTGAAAGGAATTTCAAAAGCTATTTTGGATTATTTATATCCATTTTTAAAATCGGTATTTAATAAAAAAAAAAAAAAAAAACAAAAACTACAATCGGCGCGGTTCAATGAATTTGCTCTCAAAATCTATAATTTTCCAAAGCATTGAGAAAGATCTTTTTAAAAGGTGGATTACAAAAAAAAAAAAAAAAAAAACCACACACACACACAGTGTTAACCTGTTTTTCAGTTTCAAATTCAGATGCTGGACTTCCCTTGCTGACTTCTGTATTGTAGTTATTTCCTTTGTCCATACTCGTGTTTTCCACCAATTTGATCAGGCTACTTTCACCAATAAGTCAGAGTCATTTTCGGGTCCTGGAATATCGTCCTTGGTCAAAGGATAATACTGGCGACCTACAATGTGGTAGACAATCTATAATTACGCTCTGGCACAGCCGAAGAAAAGCATTGAGGAACTGAAGTTACTTTAGATCACATGATGAATGTTTCTGATGATAGGTAGTGCAGTCAGCATTCTTGAAAGACCTCTGCAATGGGGATCCATTGAGAATGATTTCCTATCTATAGCCAGTGGAATACTAATGATCTGCCATTGCAGAGAGGTTTACTACTCAATAAATTTCTTCATGCTCCTTTAAATTTGGTGGGAGAGATAGATTTCAAAGATAACCATTTTGGAGAGGCTAACATCCATGGCAACAGTTTAAGAAAGTCGATTTTTTTCATTGTTTCCCACTAATTTAAACATGTCGATTAAAAAACCTAAAGGACGGTCCCCCTCCCCCATCCCTTTAAAAGAATGCACCACTCCCCTTACTCCTCTCCCCCGTCCCTAGTGTCGTCCTGTATAGTTTAAACAAAAAAAAAAAAAAAACTGTCTGTTGAGCGTCATTGTCCCACTTAAAGTTGAGTGTTTGTCGCACTTAATGTCTCACTCGTGCGGTTGTTGAGCCGAGTGACTCCGTTAGCACCAGGTATCCTTTCGTGTCGAGTTTTGTTTGTTTTCTTCGTTTTGCTTCGACGAAATAACCACCACACTGGAAATTGAAAGACATAATTAAAATCCTGACCCAAACCACTCCCACCCCCATTCCCCTCTCTTATCTGCTTTCGAAGAAAAAGAATACTGGGCTGGGTTAAAAAAAAAAAAAGATGTCAGTGGATTGGGAGAATGTATTTTTATATTTACAAATTCTACCCTTTACCTGTACCTGTTCTTCCCTGTATCATTTACAGGTCTTCCAGAGACGATTTGATATGAGCGTGGATTTCAACCGTAGTTATGCTGAATATGAAAACGGCTTCGGTTCACTCAATGGAGAATTCTGGCTGGGTAAGTCTTCATGTACATTGTACTTAATATTCCTGAAACCCCCAGGGTGATGAGATTGAGCGATGGATGTTATCATTCGCCACCCCGATTGCTCCCTCTTAACTGACCTGACAATTGAGTTGTTGAACAAGTATTATGAAAAAGATAAAAATCACATCCATCCTTTTTCCACAATATAATACGATTTTTCAGGAAGTTATCATATCTTTTTTCACATATAAGCTGTAAAATTGCGTTGTTTTCTTTTTCCTTTCTATTCTACTTCTTCTCTTCTTCTTCTTCTTTTTTTTTTTTAAATCATTTTCTGACAGACCTGTTTAAACAGACCTTATATTGTTAGCTATCCACCCTCAAAAAAAAAAAAAAAAATCCACAATATAAATGCTAAATGGGAAATGGATAGGGCGGGAAGAAGATCTCAGAACATCTTTGGTTACAATAATGTTTCTCTCACCCGTCGAAGAATGTTTTCGTCTTTAGAAAGATTTATTATTATCATACTCCTCATTGGTGTTACATTTTGTTTAATCTCCTCAATCCCAAAAGAGCAAGGTTATCTCGGGTTTACGTGGCTGCTGTTTTTTCTTTTTTTCAATATTTGTGGCCAGACAGCTGGAATCCTCATACCCTTCACCGTTAATGTTCTGTTTATGGTGATCGTTGTGATTACCATACGTAAAGTGCTATTGTTGCTCTTCTTCCTCTCATTATTATTTTTACTGTCATCTTTAGAATTTTGTTATAACCAGTATTGTTGTTGTATAAGTATTTCTATTCCCAAATAGTTCTATCATTCTTATTCGGTATTTGTTCTGTCACTCTTATTGGGTATTGCTGTTATTTGTTTTTATTAAAGGCTTTCTTTCTTTCTTTCTTTCTTTCTTTCTTTCTTTCTTTCTTTCTTTCTTTCTCTCTTTCTTTCTTTCTTTCTTTCTTTCTGCTTGTCATTCTATCTTTCTGTATTATTTATTTGTTTTTTATTTATTTTGTCATTTAATTATTCATTTGTTAATTTATATGTATTCTGTTTTTCATTTATTTATTTATAGTTGTTGTTTATTTAATTATTCATTTTTATTTATTTATTTATCGATTGACCCACTTATTTATTTATTCGTCTGTTTATATATGCATTTATTAATGTAATATGTTACCAGCTGATAACTGGCAAAATTGGCCTAAGTAAAAATGTTATAACTATTGCAATAAATAAAGCTTTAAATAATATGAACTGTTTGTATCACGCGATTTTCCCCTAGTAAATGTATCCGTTCTAGTCAACAACACTGACTTATTTTGTAATCCACTAAAACATAAACATACATAAACCGTCGCCATCACTAACTACCAGCAAATAGATTTCATTTGGGCAAACTTGTTTTAATATGACATGAAAAAATATCCCCTTCTATGTGTCTTCTCTTTAGATGGAGGGGGAGAATACGGTGTGCTAGAGATGTATGTAATGAACAAGTTGGCCATGGTATGTGAGGCTCCATTTATATTTGCAGTAGTTAATAGGTTTCAATACATAGCCAATTCGGAGATGTCAAAATCCAAGATGGTGGCATTGCTATAGCCACCGTTATGAAAAACAAAGAAAATTATTTCGGCCAAATGAGGTGCGGAGTGCCACTTCAGCAAAAGCGAGATAGAGCTCAGACCTGTGTACCTACCCAAATGAAAACAAATGACAATAAATTACAATGTAAACAATATATAAGTACTATCCCCATGGAAGCCCGAAAATGCGTTGCTGATCTAATCTAACAAAATCCAAACTTTCATGTGGTTCTAATGAGCTTGAATGTCGTAATTTATTTTGAATCGATTAAAATGTAGGGATGCTTATGGATATAAATTGACTGTTCTGTGACATTTTTATCCTCGTCTGTATATATTTAGTGGTGATGCCTTTATAAAAATTCTTACCAGAAAAGTAATAATAATAATAATAATAAAGAGTGACGGGTGGGTAAGGTGAAGAGGAGGAAATCTGTTTACTGTTTGGTTTTATTAACAGAAAAATGAATGTTTTCAATAAAAATTAACTATGTGCATGCCCAAAACATTTTCTACAAAACTTTCAGTTGGTAGTGGGAGATCACAGATCCAGGGGTATGACAGTGTGTTGTTTACGAGTGGCCGTGAGAAAAGTAAACATAATATAATAACCACGCTAACATCTGACTATAAACAGGTAGGGGTAAATTATAGATGAAATAGCTTCAGAAGTTTCTGTCCTGTCCCTGGTTTTCAAGTGTCACTGGTAAGTTAACATAATTCTTCACAATGAAACTGCATTATAATTGACCCCCCCCCTCCCCATACACACACAGAAATATTGCCTTGTAGATTCCGTAGACGGGAATACGAGATCAAAATACACAAATGATATGCTGCAGTTTTTCGCTCCTCTTGGAACCAGTACAAGGCACTCTAAATTCCTGCCACGGTGCAGTCTTAATATTTGACAAATGTACCTCACTCAACCTTGTCGTGTCACCGTGGGGGAGATATTGTTTATTTTTGACTGGCTTTTGAATCAAGTGCAGACTAAGTCACAAAGCATGCCACTCAAGTAGCATGCCGTTTTCTTTGAAGCGTGTTGAAATGTGTTCAGTATATTCAGTATGGAAGAAAAGGCGATACTTACAAGTTAGATAAAACCAGATTCTAATGTATTGATTGAGAGTCCACTCATGAATATACTGCACCTCGTCTTAAATATAAGACAGATACACACTATGATCAACTTAAGTATGGAGCTATATCTTATCTTTTCCTTCATCTCATGTTTCTTATCAGCTAAACTAACATTAGTTATGTATATTGATCTAGTCTAATGTGAAGCAGATTGACGTGTTTGGATGAAGGAATTGCTGGCAGATGAACACGTGTTTTTACTTTTGCTAAGAAATGCTACAAATGTAATAGTTTGTCTGCATTATATTATTAATGAATAAATGAATAAGATAATATCTTATTCATTTATTCATTAATTTTGTATGACCGTAGTTTGGCTAGATTTACAATGAAATACCTTCTCACAATGGAAACAAAAAAAAAAGAAATCCAACACTTTTGACAAATATAATCTAGTTTTCACTTAGAACTAGATTTAAATGACATTGGTCAAAACCACATGGGATGGAATCCGATACAATGTAATTCTTATATTAGGTGATGGGCATGAGCAAAAAACCTTTCGGAACTTTTAGGAAATCTAAAATAAAGAAGGTTTAAAATATGTCAGCTATTGGCACTATTAATGCTGTCTTCTGCTCTATTTCCTCTTCCTTGCGTTATGTTATTCGAAGACTCCATTGTTGACCACCTACGTGTTGACAACGATAATCAAAAAGGACATGAGGCAAAAGACCGACCACCATATTGCAAGCACGTCCGACTGCTAGAGTGGGCTATAGCACAGGCCTGAACGTGGCATTACTCCTTCTCAGAATGTTTTTTCATCAGCGAGAGACCTAACCTACATGTATTATTTTACTAAAGTTTAGTGCAGTTTAGTGTGTTGTGGGGCATTGGGACCATGTCGTGCACTTGTCCCTGGCGGATGAGGCTCTTAAGATGCCAAGGGGACGGTCTCCTCTCTCCCCCCCTCTTCTCCTTCTTCCTATTCCCCCCCTCCCACACAAACAAATAGACACACTACAATGTTGCATATTTTGTTGCCAGCATGCTGTGACTAGGTGCTGGTATTCACTAGGACTCGCGTAAAGAGAGGACAGGGTGAGTCAGAGGTAACCAGGCAGTAGGCATTATTTTCCAAATGATACCATTAACTGATATTTAGGTCATACATTATTTTCTAATCAATTATGCATGAAACAAAAGGTTTCGTCTTGGCTAACAATATTCTGTTATCAAGTAATCGACCGAGACAATAGATTCTAAAGATAACTGTCTGTTTACTTACATTAAGCATGCATTTACTGTCAGGTTATTCCTGACTCAACCTGTATATAGCAGTGCTATCCTAAGAAAGCATCGTGGCCTTTAATAGGGAGTTTAAAAAGAAAATTATTTTATTTTCATTTGGGCATTTTGTCTGGACATCGGCCTCTCCACTTATTCTTTGTCAGTGTTTAATGGCCAAGGCTTTTTTTAACGTGTGTGATGCATACACAGAACCTCCGAAAAAGCTAGTCGTTCTGGCATTGTTGAGAGAGAGAGAGAGAGAGAGAGAGAGAGAGAGAGAGAGAGAGAGAGAGAGAGAGAGAGAGAGAGAGAGAAAG
>JBCAUA010071791.1:0-10998 GCA_038406235.1 Peronia verruculata
ACAACAACAACAACAACAACAACAACAACAACAACAACAACAACAACAACAACAGCAACAACGACAACAACAACAACAACAACAACACGTCTGGGGGAAGAAAAAAAAACCCTATACATTGAAGATATTTTATTGCCATCATGATAATTGTTGTTGTTGTTGTTGCTGAAAATGTATTGCATTGCTTGTTTCAAATAACAGGAGTTAAACTAGTTTTTTTTCCTTCTTCTTTTTTCATCATTGCGATTCTTGCGATATATGTCTTGTATTAGGAAAAAGTATTAACCTAGCTGGCTGAACAAATTGCCCATTCACTGATCCCACGTAGACATTTCTAAATGTGCAAGGCTGCAGTGCAATAGGCTGTGAGAGATAAAAACTAACAACTCCAGCATTGTGGCCAGCAAGAATGGCAGACAGCAGTCGGTGCTTACTAAGAACTAAATATCCTTAGCTTACATCGAATTTGCATATTTCCAGTTCAGGACAATCAATGCCAGACAAACGTAGGTCCAACCATTTGTAAGGCTAAAGTAACAATGAGTGCTGTGCTTTGATTTACTTAAATTGTGGATTGGGCTTGGATTTGTCTGATAAGAAGTTGCCTTAAGTATGTCATCAGGTTTATCTTTTGATTCTAGGGTCAAACTGACCTCCTCTCGCATGCATGGTTTGTTTTCACCCTCACACCCCCTCCTTTTTTGTGTTTTTGTTTTGTGTTACTGAAATGACTACACCATCTAGATTTTAAACTATTTCATGGACTTCAAGTTATCTTAACTATTTTGTTTTGATACAACACCAGAACTCAATGCAGGTCTAGAATATTTGGTCTTGACACCGCCAGGGATCACCGTATGTAACATTAACGAGACATGGGAACCTGCGCGGCGGTACCATAGATGACAAAGGGTTAATCAGTGTAGATAGACACAAACAGACAGGGTGTACATACCAACTCTACATCTAATTCAAGTCTTAGTGTTTTCGATACCGGCGATACCGGGGCGAACAAGACATATTGAATTATTTCCATTTTATTTACTATCTGAGTCTAACGATTATTTTTTTTTTCTTTTCTTTTATTATTATGCTACTTGTCACGCGAATCACGGTCACAGAAACCTATTTCTATTAAAGACATAAAATGTTTTAACACACGTACAGATACAAGTTCGGAGAACCCACTTAGTACTGTCTACTTCCTCCACCCCCCCCCTCCACCCCCCACCCCCCCCCTTCCCCGGTCCCGGCAAAACTGTCAAACTAATTTTGAAGGGTCCGCGGCGACAAAAGGTTGGGGGACCACTATTTTGGACAATGTAGTCGACATTTTTTATTCTCAGTCCCTAAACCAGAGTGGATACTTTAATACAGACCATTGCCAGGTCTTAAAGCTGTGCCAAATTTACAATGAGGTTCATGGCGTTGTGTAGCTTCATCCTGCTGCTTTCATTAAAAAAAAAATAATAATTTAAGAGCTTACTATCGATTCAAACCGTGAGTGGACTTTTCTATCGGGTTTTATTTCTCTGACTACACAACTCAAATATTCGAGAGCTCTCATCTTATCACAAGAGGTCTGTTCTAATCTATTCATGTCTCTATTCCAGGATAAGAAATGTGTCCCCATTATTCTCAAAGTCTTCTGTAAAGAATCTCGGTATAATTCCGCTCACTTTTGATACAGATTACAATATCCATGTCAAATTATATGAATTAGTCTCAAGCTGTTTTATTACGACCACTGTTTGACTCCTACTCAAATACAACACATTTTTTACCAATTAACTCATTAATGACTTATATAATAAACGT
Organism: Peronia verruculata; assembly: GCA_038406235.1. NCBI lineage: Eukaryota > Metazoa > Mollusca > Gastropoda > Systellommatophora > Onchidiidae > Peronia > Peronia verruculata. The sequence continues at coordinate 1,819 of JBCAUA010071791.1, forward strand.
ATTCAATTTGTGTTCTCTCAAAGATGATCAATTTCACGTTGGGTGTTAACTTATATCTCCTAAAACTCTGATTCGTAAAAATGACTTACAATTATGCCCACATAAGTCCTATAACGGCGTCTCTTTCTCTCTTTCTATCTCTTAATCTGTCAGGTCTCGGTCTCTTGATCTCTTTTTCTCTTCATCTCTTGGTCTCTGTATGTCATGGTCTCCCTTCTCCACATCTCTTTCTCTGTCTCCTGTTCTCTTTGTTTGCCCATTTATCTGTTACGGTTTTTATAAGCTTTTCAACCTCCTGTAGTGGTGGTTATCTCAGCTGTCCACAACCGTGGTCAAAAAATAACATAACACTATTGTGTTATTTTAACACTAACATTTATCTGTCTCTCTCACTTTCTCTCATTGTCTGTTTGTTTCTCACTCTCTCTTTCTCTTTGTTTGTCCATTTCTCTGACTCTCTATTTCTCTGTCTCTCTGCACCTCTTCATCTGTCTCGCTATTTATCTGTCTTTGTCTGTCTGTTTCTGCGTCGCTCTCCTATTTATCCTCTATATTATTCCCAGCTTTTTCGCCAAATACGAACTGCCCAGCCTGAATGTCTCAGAGGTAACACAGGTCAACATCATTGTTACTCATGCCCTGGACATGCCCAGACTGTGAGTCTATGTGTCTGTCTGTCCGTCTGTGTCCGTCTATTTATATCTGACTCCTGTCTCCTCACAACAAAACTAGCCATTTTGGAAGTTCGGCTTTTTCCCCCAGTATCTCTACACTTCCGCTCTTCCATACTTTCATTACATCTTACTACCTCTCTTCTCTCTCTCTAGTTTTTCCTTCTCTCTCTTTGTCTCTCTCTCTCTTTCTCTCTCTCTCTCTGATAACATCATCGCACTTCTATCCTGTCGTTACTTCATTCGATTTAAATTACAGACTTTTAGACTATAGGTCATTCCATCACATGGTAGCATAAGAGACTCATAATATTATTGAAAGAATTTGATATGATTAAATAAAAAATAACCGATACGTATTCCTTACGTTTGGTAGGCTACCAGCGCTCTTTCTTTATATTTGAAATAAAGCAAACACTCTCGGGTCAGAGTCACGCACGACTGCCTGAATCAAGATAGAACACAGAAGCTGATCTATGTCAAAGATGCTTCCTTCATGAATTGTATTAATTTATGGAAAGACAAAAACCCAGCGAATTTCATGTTTAAAACTGAGCAGTCTATGCAATGCCAGATTTATCTCAGCAACGTGCTAGAAATCTATTTGATAACGAAGGAGTTTTGGCTCGACGAAGAATGCAGTACAGTTAAGACTGTATGATTTAGAATAACGACCAGCGACTGACCAAATTGTGACCTTGAACCCACGTGCTGACAGGATGACCCAGTTGTCTGAGTCCTACCCAGGCCAGATCTGGGAGTAGGTCACAGTGACCTGTTCAAATGTCCATTCTCTCACTCAAACCCAAGTATTTCTCTCGTGCAGGGAAACGTGCAGCAAGGGCTCAGTAGTCACACTGAAACAGGACATCGCTGCCCAAGGTCTCAGTTACACCTGTCTGGACAATCCAAGGTGAGGTTAAAAAGCAAAACAAACAAAACAAAAACGTTATTGCAGCCATATCATAATTGTATATAGAGATGGATGGTTGACATAAAGATGGATAATATTATACGTAGACGTCATCTTTCTGTTCGGAATGAAAACAAGAAGGCGGAAGGAGCAGAGTCGGCTTTTCCAGACAGCCTTTATCTTAAGGTTAAATCAGAGTAGTTATCCCGTCCAGACTGGCAGTACGTTCAGGTAAAAAGAAAAAGGGGTGGTGGGAGGGGAGGGGTTGAGGGGGTGTCCCTTCCAGTCTATCTGTATGTGAAGGTGAAATTGCGTTCAAATGATTAAAATCAACGGGTGCAAGAGTGCAACTGCAAACTTTAACCCTTACCAAAGGGAACAAACTTTTACATCCCGTGGTTCACAAGAAAACATATTGATCACCATGAATACCTTGTTTAAGAAGAATGAAGCTGGAAGTTAATGACCTATCTGACGTCACATATAGCAAAGGAAAGTGTTCTTATTTCTCTGCACTCAGCCTGAACTAATTTAGCGAAAAACTTATACCATTTGAAAAGACAGAACTTTGTCTAAATTTATAATTTTATCCAACAAAAATAAAATATTAACAATAATAATAATAATAAATAAATAAAATTTAAAAAAAAGAAAAAACCTACGGGAACCACCCACCATTTGGTCATGTCATTTATGTCACACTTGTTATGGGGATATTATTTTCATTCTGATCTTTGGTTGATTAGTTATTGAAATAGGACAGTTTGTTAACATCGGCACTGATGGAATGGCAACACGGCGGGCTTTAAAAACTACAAATTACTGTGTATTCCAGTTTTTCACAAGTAGCTTCTCCGCGGTCTTAGTTCGGACGACGGTCTCGGCCGTGAATAGAAAGTCTGACTGCAGACAGCGTTTTCTGTTTCTAATCGACCTTTCCTCCACAGCGCGGTTCTCCATTTATTGTGTGCAGACGACCCGACCAGCCGGGAATGCCAACTGGGTCAGGCCCACATGACCGGACAACTGACCTACAACCCCAACTCTACGCCCACCGCTTTCAACCAGATGCCGCCGGACATGTTCGTCTAGAAATTCCGATAGTCACAGTGCCAGCTATCTGCCTTGTTAGCACACAAATAAAGGCTGAGTCTTCGACAGACACCTTCCTCGCATGGCTGACAGTTGCACAATTTTCAAAAATGAATGAATAAATAAATAAATAAATTAATTAATGAATGAATTACTAAGTCTCAAAATACCTATTTTCTGGTGATATTGTCCAGCTTGATTGTCTCAGGACAAGACTGGGTGAGCTCAGTTCTCTGTTTCGCTATCTCGATTTTTCATATTTGAGAAAATTGACGTTTTACGTTTAGCAACTGTTTTTGCACATAGGAGATAGGACAAAATGATTTTCAAAATCTACCTGTTTGAACAAGTGATCGGTGAAATAATTACACTATATGGTAGATTTACTATCCCTCTTTCATATGACATTCATTTCTCCAAATAGTCCGAAAGTGGAGATACAGCAACAAAGAGCTGATTCTTCTGTCTGCAGTTTTGACACTCTTGTCATTTTATCAATAAACAATGTCTTTCTTACAGCCGATGTTCTGTACAACGTATTAGTTTTAACTCTTTCTACACTGCGCATATCATTTCCTACACCCTCATCTGAACACTCCTGCATTACAAATTGCTTATGTAGCTTGCTTATTATTTTCATAGTGTCTAAAAATTCAAAACGATTCCTTTCTAGGTTTCAGCTGATAGTTACCAAAAAACTCCACCTGTAACTTCTCATGAACGTCATTCTAGGAATAAACAACATAAACACATACTTTTACCTGTCCAGATCTGTTGTTATGTGAACTTTGAGCCTCTGCTGTCAGCGGTTGTCCGGACTGACAGTGCAAAAACAAGGACGACAATAGTTGCAGTCTCAACAAAACAGCAACGTAAAGCCTGACTTTCATAGCCAGCAATACACTGGAGAGACAATAAGCAGAATGGGAGATCGTTTGGCAGATTGTCTGCCCTTTCCAAAGGAGGAATTTGTGTAAAGGGAGATCATTTTCACCAGACTTTTACTTCCCTTTGACAGACAAAAAATGTGTTGAACAAAAGATGTAAAGAGGAAAAAATCCTTTTATTACTTGCTATTCGGACAATTGATCGCCCAAAAATTTGATACAATTATGACAATAAGAAGGAAACATTCTCTTTGCATCATAATGTTTTTTGAATTTTTCATGGTGTATGTTTCAAGCAAAGGGCGCAAAAGTGATTATTTCCCTCTTTTCACTGTTTGTTCAATCCTTCTTTTGTCTGGTAAAGGGGAGTAATAGGACTGAGCACAACAATCTCCTATTACTATCTGAGATAACTCTCTAAAAGGGAAGACAATGATATTGGTCTCAGGGAGTTTATACAACGACAATGATAACAATAAAACAATAACAATGGCATCAACAGCATTAAAATTAAAACAAAAGCCCGTTCAAGATACGACAAGAAACCACTCTGCCGACAACATGCAAATCAGAAAGAAAACAATAATTATGCTGAAATCTAAACAAACAAGCATGTAAACAAAAGCAAACAGTTTTTTGAAACTGTAATGACATCAACAGCTGCAGTGATCACTTACACTGTTATGTTATACAAAATGCACAGATTCACACGTTGTTGGTCACATATTTGACAACAAAACATCTGTCATTGCTCCACAGTTTGTGGGTGTGTCAGGCATAACATCGGCAAAAGGTGACGCCCTCTGCCGGCACATGGACAATTTAATTATAGTACAATACATTAAGACTGAACACCAAAGTGACTGACTGGCATGAATGTAATCATATACAATGAACATGTCAACTCGTGTCTTATTTAATTCCCTGCATGGAGTAGGCATCAAACTCCTAGAGAAAGGAGACCAGTGGATCAAAACTGCTGTCATATCCAATCCTTGAATGGCCAAAGAGTTTTTTTTTTTTTCTGCCCCCCAGTCTGGCTAAGTTTGATCTTTCCTGTAACGCAAATTCTCGTCAATAGATTTGTTCCGACCAAGCGAACGGCTGGGGAGCCCTGTCTAATTTTAGTAGGTGGATACAAACACCCAAAACTATTCATGGTCATGGACATAGAAGAACACATGAAAATGCACGGTACCGGTGATATGTTGTTCTCGGATCTCGTGGTGGAGCGGTAAGACAGAATTGTCTGACACGCACATGAGCCGGGATTCTGGACGTACAGCAGAAAAAGAACAAGCCTGGACGTGGATAGAAAACAACTAGGTCGGAGAGACGTGATTTAATAAGCGAAGTAGCCTACGCTCTGCCTGAAATAGAGATGACTCCTTCAATCTAGAGCTCATAAAGATAAAAATGACAATGTTGGAGGCGGCGTTGATAAAATCCAGGGTGAAAATAATATTAATAATGACATCGTGAATGTTGTGGTACTTCCTATAGGTGAAAAATTCTGGTTCATAATATCGGGCAAAGCCGACAGCAATGCGTGGTATAGCATTGACCAGATAGACAGCAATCACCACCAGCAACATCTTAATCAACTGTCGATCTCGTCGAGAAAACAGAGGAGTTGCTTGTAATGTCAGTTTAGAATCTGATGTTTTCTGACCTGCTTCGTGGCCACCCTTTCTCCTATCTACTGTGAAATTACGTTCTTTCTGAGCGGTTGTGTTTGAAGTCGAGCTGATCCTTGAGACAGATCTGTTATTGCTATGATCAGAACGGAATTGTTGAGACTGTTTGAGACGCACCACAAGGATGATGGTACAAGTGAGGATAATAACGAAGGTTAGGACTGGCCAGAATATTGAATTTATGCTGGTGTAGCTAAAAAGAGCGGGGTCGTTACGCAGAACAGGCGAAAATGCGTAATTTGCAATGCTTTCATTGTGCAGTCTGCTGAATTGCCAGACAATGTCGAAACTGATGAAAGTGTGAAAAAATGTAACAAACACAGCAGAGATGATAATGGAAATTGTCACATACGTAACCCGAGGTGTTATGATGTCTTTGACTTTGAAAGGTAAACTGACACACAGACAACGTTCTATGGAGATGTAAGCTGTTATGACGTTGACCAAAACTCCCGTGATAGCGTGAATCCCGGCATGGCTAACAAAAGTTATGTTTTCCCAAGTGATAGCAAGCGGAGTGTCCACTATACGGACTATACCGTAAAGTTTGTGACAAAAACCAGACAAACATTTGAGAAAATCAAAAACAGCAATGGCACACAGAGAGATGGTGGCAGTATCTTGAAATCCTTGTCTGTAGAACACAGCGATGTTAACAACGTTGGTCCACACTCCTATCAATGAGATTAAAAAACATGCCCAGAAGCCGAGAACTTCATCAAAAATCTGGCGGACTTCATCACTGACGATCATTTTTCCAATAATACTTTGCCGCTGTTGAACGGATATATAAAATAACAGAACTCAAATGATAGACAGTTCGTATGTATTCAAACAATTGGATCTCCGTTCAACGTCAAAGAAGTTTCTCTCCTATCTACAATCGCACTTGAATGGCCTTTGAAAAGTGTAGTGAATGTGGCGTGTTTTATAACTGTATGTGTTTCGGGTGGGGGAAGAGGGTGTGAAGCCATGAGAGTGATGTTGAAATCTTTCAGGAACGGAGGCCAATTAAGAAAAAGAAAACAGCAGTTCCTTATATTGACTCTTATGATATGATTCCCTATGAAAGTCTTTCTAGATCGTTTGGTAATACGTTGTCCAATTTACTCTCAGGTCTAAGACACGGACGGAATCGTTCTAGCACAAGACTAGCTTGCTTTGAAGAAACTGAAAATTGAAATCTGATGGGAAGAAAGAAAAAGGATTCTATTTATCTAGTTGTAGACCTATGGGTAAAATTACATAATCCGGATAAGGTCGTATCAGAGTTTCTTGAAGCACAAGCCTGAGATAAGATGTAACTTACAACATTTGAAAAAACTGATTCCACACGAAGTCCCAGTTTGTGTCAGCACAAATTGAGTCGTGAAAAGAGCACAACACGTAGTGTTGTTTTGGGTTTGAACACAAATAAGTGTCACGGGTCTTTTTCTGGCCAGATCAAAGCGCTGAACTAGCGAACTGATTTAGAAAGAGTAAATTATGTTATTCAGGAAGACGACAAACTACATGTGATTTCCTTTGTTGTGCTCGTGGAAAGTGCTTCACATTTATTCAGCCTATTTTTTGTTTAAGGAAAACATTTATTTAACCTCCGATATTGACTTGTCACCTCCAAATTGTTGTAGAAAAGATTATGTATTTTTGTTTTGTTTTCCTTGTTTGTTTGTTAGTAGTAGTAGTTGTTGTTGTTGTTGTTGTTGTTTTGTTAAATTAAAGCTGAAAGGACATGGACAGTTATTCTTCCCCCTGTGTGGTGAAGGGTTGATAACAGGACTTTGTATAATAAGGAATTTATCATTTTACTGTTTTGTTTTAAAGTTCCAGCGGTTCTTAAGGTTCTCTCAGGTTTGGGAAATTGCTGTTACAATGTTTCGTGAGGCTCACTAGGTAACAAGCGAACAAGAAGTCAGCAATGCCTGATTAATTTGTACTTAGATCATCCGACAGATAACTCAGTGTTGATCATCCAGAATTGTCTCATTTCAAGGGAATTTCAATTTCTTCTGATGTCTAAACATAATTATTTGTGAAACAAGTTCTTCTTATTTTGATTGCTGCGAGTTAATCTGAAACTGTATCCACAATGAATGTTTCATGAATTGTTTCTCAGCATAGTGAAGTTGAACTTGATGAACAAAATATTCAGAAATGGTGCAATATATAAGCTGTGAATTTTCAATTGTATTGTTATCATTCTGCGTAATGAACATATAACGAGTTAGGTTATATTTGTCTCTGGAGTCTTAGCAGCGTTTTAATATACACATTTTGTCACATAGTTTCGTTGCTTGCATATATATATTTGTCTGCTGTAATAAAAGCAGCAAAATTTTTTCGATGAAACTGACTTTTTTTTTTGACTGTGTCCTCTTATGCCAGTGCCTGATTTTATGTAAAAAACAAAACTAGGCAATGTTTATAGTGAACACATTCTAATTATATACCAGATAGTCTTCTTTCCAGTTCTAGCACACCCAAACAGTTGCCTATGTGATGTTGTCTTGGGTTCCCACCGAATGGTGAAAAAAAAAAGCCACTTACAACCTGATAGAACTTACTACTACTTTGAGAGACGATTAGCCGTGATGTTTGAGACAAAATGGGTATGGCGAGCAGTCTACTGACTGGGCTAAACGGTGGTTCTTGGTCTGAGAGTCGAGGAAGATATATGATCCCGGTTTCCTCATTTGAAGACACGAAAACTGAAATGTGTGTTCTATCGTCTGGCCTTGCACAAATCTCTCATACAGGGCACAGTCAGAGCCAAATGGACAAGGGAGACAAAGCAAAAGATGGGAAGACAATGTCTACCTGAGAATGGACAGATTGTTTGAATTGTATGTTTGTTTGTGTTGGGGTTTAACGACACATGAGCACGATTACGGGTATATTGTGCCAAACACGATGATATACGTTTACAAGTCAAGAAGAAGAGAGGAAAGAAAGCGGGACCGAAGACAGGAGCAAGGAGAGAGAGAAAGAGAGAGAGGGGGGATAGAGAGAGATAGAAGAGATGTCACATCTGGAACGTCGAAGATGGCATTTCATTGGCGACGTTTCACCGACAGAGGGCTTCACCGCCTGCAGGCGACAGCAAAGAACTTATTTATTTACCTCGGGGAGAACGATTTTCCTCTGAGAAAGCAGAGAAGCACTGAGATTATTGGAATAGGGGTCTACAATGACACAAGCCAGGGGATGGGGGAAGGCAGGTTCAGAAAACTCACGTCTGGTGGAGGCACCAAACACTGAACGTCTCGATAGAAAAAGCAAACAAAAAATCAAATGTATTGATAATAAAACACATTGGAAAATCTTCAACATAAACAAAGAGAAGCAATTTTTCAGAAATTACTCCAAAGTAACCACGAGGAATGAAAAATGAAATCTTCTCTTTTTCAATGCTTCCTGTTGAGCTTGTTCGTGAGTTTCTTATTATGTGGCTTGCTGCCTCATAATGTGCTCTTTGACGAACTGCCATACATTTGTTGAGACATTTCTTTTCTTTTACCTTAATGAATTTGAATGAACGAGTGCCCAGATGAAAGTGTATTGACCTTTTTAACAAGGGAAATCCTCACAACACCACTGTTAAATCCAGCAGTCGTTGTTAACAATGGAACAATGACAAAAAAGTGGCAATGACATCTTTTCTCTCAATATGATAGAGAATTATGATCAATCTTTACTTCTCCCCCCTCCCCCTTCCCCTTCCCTTTTCTTTTTCCTTCTTCCCCCCTCCCTCCTCAAAAAAAGAAAAATCTGTGATATATATTTTTAAAATTATTTTTGTTTATTTTTATTTTATTTTATTTATTCATTTTTTTTTTTTTTTTTGTCATTGGAACATTTTGGATCTATAAATCAAAACAAACAACAACAACAACAACAAACAACAATTAACATGTTTATTT
>JBCAUA010071802.1:0-10998 GCA_038406235.1 Peronia verruculata
AGATCTGTCACATCATATAAACAAAGCCACATGTGAGCAATGTTCCCTAGGTCATGTGATTTTGCTTAAAATACCTATTATGTTCAGTCCAAGCCATGGTTTGATGAGAACTCAAGCCAGATTCGGTGGCCTGAAGAATTTTGTACTTCCTCACTGACCAGCAAAATAGGTCAGAGCATTACCGTGTCCGGTGGCTTTTGTATCATGAAGCAAGACTCAAACAAATAAATCTTTTATGATTATGGTAAATTCATGATGTAAAGTGAAAGTGATGAATCTTTTTCTTTTTGTTTTCTGTCTCTGCTTGAATGTCTTTGTAAAATGATGTGGCATAATTTCTTTTGTTCATTTCATCAGCCGACTGCCATCTTGGGTCCGTTCCTTGATACCAAAGGTGTTTTACATCACGGAGAAAGCCTGGAATTTTTTCCCCTATACCATCACAGGTTTGTCTTCCTTTATCCATATACCTCATCAGATCCTTCTCATTTCACTGAATTAAATGTGGAAGTGACAAGTGTTTTTCAGGCATTGGTGACAGGGTTCAAAGGGTTAAAGCAACATTGCTTGTTTAGCACCTCTTGTGTCTGGCAAAGGGAAGTAATATTTTATATGTCAAAGCAATATCCCATTGTCACATCTTCATAGGAAGGGATACAATTGTTGACTTTTAGCCTGTCAAACACATAACACAGAAGCTAAGGATAGAGATCTAACATATCTGACAAACCTCTATCATTGCAGTGGTTTATGGTCAGAAAGGCTGCTGAATGCAAACATGTTAGTCAGGAAATGATGTAATACCTACAATACTGTAATATTTGTGATATATTAGAACATTGAGGTCCCACATGAATTTAATCTCCATGTTTTTACCCTTTTTGTTCATACCAGGCTCTCATCTCATATTATGTCTCCCACTTTCTTTCCACATATCTGAATCCACATATCTGAACCTTCAGAGTACACAGTGAGTAGACTTCTAGTGTCGCATATTTTGTCATTTGAAATTATATTGTTAGGTTACACTGGCCACACAGAGACTTCAAGAGGAAATGTTGTTGGGTGTGGATGATATATTAGGTTGTCCGTGTGACAGAGATGTCAGTCAACATTTGCTTAGCAGATATTAACTTAATAAAAGTATCCTAATCATGACAATTTTGCAGTCCACCTGTAGGTGCAATGCTAGTATAGAGACCACCAGAACCTGGAGCCTGCACTGTCTATGCTCAGCATGAGGTGTTTTAACTGGCAAATGTTCACATTTAAGATTTTTAAGCTTGGTATGCATGTGGCTTATCAGTGATATCAAACCTCTAGCTGGAGCCGGAATTCAGATCCTTGGTCATCAGCAACCCCCTTTTTTTAAAAATATATTTAAATGGTCATTTGACATTTGCTGAGCCCACCTGAATAGTGATTTATTATTTTAATGTGGTTCAAGTTTGGCCACAATAAACGAGAAAATGGAAATACTAAAAAGGTTTGCATAGGTGCTCTGTGAGAGCTGATTTGTCGTTCAGCAGCTCAGTTTGAAGCCCCAGAAAGAACAGAAGTTTGGCTCACATATGTCATGACAACCTGCAGTAAGTGGTTGTGTTTAAATGGATAATTGAAGTGAAAGACAATACTTTTTTAATCCTGTGACATAAACAAATGATGTGTCTGGGGATCTTGGAAAAGACTGTTGGGAGAGGGAAATCGTTCCAGAGAGAGATCTCTAGATCTAATCGAGACAGGATGGCTCTAGGGCAATTTACATCCCCATTAAAAAAAACTAACAGCCATGATGGCATAGACAAGCTGTTATGCTTTTTTTTATTTTTTTGTTTGTTGGTTTTTTGTTTTTTTTTAGAAAATATTTTAGTGGAAACTTGCAAAGTTCTGTCAACTTAGCAGATTTAAGTTTTGTGTCTGAGGTAACAGGATAGCCCTCGATCAAACTATTAAGTGTGAAGGCCTAACATTTTCTGACTTGTTCTTGAGAAGAGTTTGTCATCCCTGGATGTTGTAGTGCAATATCTATTATCCACAGGTTCTATATCTATTATCTACAGTTTGTATGTTGTTCAATTTGCATTTCTATCTGCCTCTTGTCTGTATTTATAGACTAAGTGGTCTGTGTCTGTGTGCCTGTGAATTTGCTATTGGTATTTCATCATGAACATGATATGCACAACTTAAAACTGTCTATGATTTTGTCCATCTGTTCCCAGTGTTCTTTTGTGCCACGCTTCAGCATCCACATAGAGACGAGATATGAGAACAACGCTGGCACCACAGACAATGTAAGTGAATCCACACATCTCCATACTCTGTCTATTTTGTTGTCTGCTAAGTGCCCAACTGCTGAGCAGGACCAGAGCCCACATCAAAGACAGAGGGTTGGAGGTTTGAGGTGAAATTTTTACCTGCTTGCCTGTCTTTGCCAGCTGTGGGGAGAATTCATGGAAACATCAGCACAGATACTGGAGATGATAAAAAAGATAGATTCATAGAGCCCACCAGAGGAAATGACCAGGATCAAGAAATGCCTTACTTGATGGATGATGATAGTGGAAAATGTTTTGTTCATTTCTTAGTTTCACAGGTTTCAAGGTTTCATATTTGCCCCATTTATACTATAAATCTGCAGCAAAACCCACAAAAGGCTTATGGACTCTAAACTGCTGACTGTATCCATCTGAAATTTGGCACACAACATTGTCACATATGGATCTGTTTCTGTGTAAATGAACCTGAAAAAAAGCTTATTTTCTTTGACACTCTTCTGAAAATGCGGTAATAATTGAATAATAAATTTGTGAGGGTGCTTGATCCGAAATGTACCTTTGACAGTATAATGTGTTAAAAACACAAAACACGTTTTCTTTGAATAACTTTCAGTTTAGTCAACCAAAATATCAACATTGAGGTGCGCACGCATGCCATACTTTTTGAGTGGCATGTTTTACTTTTGTATTAAATAATCTCCTACGAAAAGTGTGGGTTCTCTCCTAGTGTTCGGTAACCAAGACGGCCAGAAATGGGCCTAGCTAGTCTTGATGGATCTGAATGATCAGTGTCTATAGCTGACTGTGGAGGGGAGGGAAGACAGATGCTGGAACTGTCTGAGATGTGTGGGAGAAGATTCAATGAAATCCAGAGTTGTGTTGGTATCATAATGGTGTACCCCAGACTTCATGTAACATCAGCACTTTGCTTGATCATATGGCTGTTATTTGTGTGTGCAGTGGACATAAGGGTTAAGACAGCAAGAGAGGCAGACATTCACTGTTTATTGTGTGTATATATACAGTGTTGTGTTCCCCCATCTTTCTGACCTGTCAGCTGGTAATGTGTTTTTGACTGTTGACCATCCCCAGTGTGTAAACCTCAGCCCAGAGGAACTGGAGAAGAGAGAGGTGGATTTCATCGACATAGCCTATGATCCTCTGCCACAGAAATATTACAAAGAGAACGAGGTAAAGTCAGGGATGGTAAACTTTGGCAGGAAGGGCTGACAACCCAGTTGTGCCAGGGTTTCTCATTCCTGTGAGTCTTACAGTGAGACATGAACTTCTCTTTTTATTCAATCCACCAGACCGGTCACCATTTTTTACCTCGGTCTTGTAAAAATACAGAAAATGAAACTTAGAAGAGCTGTTGAAAGCATATCAATTCATGAACAAAGTATGAACTATTATCTTCTTGTGAGATGTCAGAATCTTTGTATCAGGGGCAGCTGATGAAAACTCGATGATTTGGTTATCCTCAGGACTTGACCACATTCAAATCCAAGAAAACTGACCGAGGACCATTGGGGAAAGACTGGAGGGTGAGTCAAGGCATGCAGTTTCACATCTCTCAAACCTTCAGTCTGTTACTCTATTGCTTCATGGTCTATCAGTTTTGTCTTCATCAGTATATCCAACATACTTCATCGTTCTTTTCTTTTCTTTTTTATTTCATTATATTTTTGAGGGACCAAAGGACATTGTCAGAAGTGAAGATAAAGGCTATCATGATCAGATTTTCAAACAAAACAGCGCCATGTTCCCACCTCCTGCACATTTTTTTTCTGTCCTGGCGTTCAAAGGGAATAGGATACAAGGCACAGACGAGTTTCTCCCACATCACTGATTAGTTTCCAAGACTTTCACTGCTGAACATTTTAGTTTCTCCCCCCAGTATGACATTCACAGAGAGCCGTATAAAGTTCCTAACTTCATGTAGGTTATGAGGTTGATTACTTTCATTCTGCAGGAAGAGTCGTCCCCATTGATGTGCTCCTACAAAGTTGTGAAAGTCAAGTTTGAAGTCTTTGGCCTGCAAGGACGGGTGGAATCATTTGCTCACAGGGTAAGCAATGTCTTTGTGCGTATACCTTGCGTATGTTGAGTGGGGATATTGGATGATGGGGAGAAAAGAAGAGAGGGGGGAGGGGATGAGCCATTTTTTCAGCCAGCTAGGTTACTTCCCTTTGTCAAGTACAAGAGGGGTAGGACAAGCATTGCAAAGAAGGAAAAAATCACCTTCTCTCTTATTATGTGAAACATATGGTGCAAAACATGAACAAATTATCACACAAGGAAAAAAACATGATCACCACATGGTGATTTTTTCCTGAATTTTCTGTTAATTATATTTCACATAACAAGACAAAAAGTGATATTTTCCTTCTTTACAATGCTTGTGTTATACCTCTTGTATTAGACAAAGTGAAGTAATTTGGCTGATGGTCAAAATGGCTCATTGGTCCGGCCGGAGAAGTAAGCACAGTCACCATGTGAGTCAGTCAGTGTTTGCCATTATGCTTGATTGTTTTCATGGTCAGTCTAGCTAAGGAATGGCTGGTGAACATGTTGCCTGGCTCTGCACTTAACCATGGTAACCATAGCCAGAGTCAGTTTAGAGCTGCAGAAGAGTGTCTATACGTGTGTTTGCAGCACGTCATGGACCTGAGGTGGTTGTTGAACCCAGTGACCAGTGTCCACTTGCTATAGCTGACCAGACTTCGGTGACATGGTCAGGCTAGGGGCACTGGTGGAATCAGGCTGTGTGTCACATTGTGGTCACATCACAGTTGGAGAAACTGGGTGTTCCAGGCCAGACAGCACTTGGACATATATATATAGTGCACATGTCCTGGTGCTTTTACTGGCTGTGTGATGATTTGTTTGTTTGTTTACACTGTTTATACTACTGCACTATTCTGAAAGAAGTGGGCATGTAAGAACTAATTTTGAGCATTACAGCAATTCATTTTTGCCATAAGTAAACTGCCTAGCAAGTTGAGACAATGTTCTTCGACTCTGCTTTGTAGTGAAGTTATTTCTGATACAGGGATGTCAAACTTCCGACTTAGTCGGAATTCCGACTTTTTAGTCGTCGCCGACATTCCGACTTTTTAGTTGTCGCCGACATTCCGACTTTTGGCCAACTGCCGGCTTCTACTGAATCCATGGGACAATCAGGGTTTTATAATAATTTTGCAATACAAATTTCGTACGATGACAGTGAAAACCGGAAGTAGGACTATGAAAGAGTTAACCTCGGAAGATAGTTAGACTGTTCGGCGACTGTTTGAAGATCGAGATCGAAGTTCATAGCGCTTAATTCCTCACATCTGACAACATGCAGTTGTTGGTAGAAAATCAGCATTTCAGAGTACTGACAACAACAAATAATGTGCCCATAATCTTGGAAAAACTAGTGCAAGAGGGCAGCAGTTTGTGGTCTAGATCTACAAGTTCTAGGTCTTGGAAATGCGATAGATCTACTCTAATTACACTTATTGATTATGATGACGGCACTGCTTGTGGGATCTTTTTAGTTCTGGGAATGTCCGCATGTTACATAGTTACATAATTTTATAGTCCCGTCACAGGATCTTGTGAAAAGTTGCAAACTTCTCTCAAAACAATGCAAACTAGTATGAAAACCCTCAATTTTTTTAAAAGTGTCCTTACGTGACCCGGCAGCGCCATGATGAGAGGGGAGGGGGGGTGTCAAACGATATTTTCCTACTTTTTCATGAAAACAGTTTGACTTCTCTGCTGGTAGTTTTGTCTGCATTTAAGTGTAAATGCATGTGAGACACGACACAATGAAATCAGGCTCTCATCAAATTTTGAGCCTATAGAGTTATTGGTATCACTGTAAGGATTATTCATTTCCCTTTCTGTATCAGTTTTGCTTTTCAACCTCCTACCGGGAAGTTATCTCGGCCCTTTCTATGTGTGAAAAATTGTTGTTCTGCCATAAGTAGAAGTTGAGATATTGGCAATTGAAGACGATAAGGATGGTCTATGTTGGGATGTTGCAGCTGAATTTATTGAGAAAATGGCTGATCACTTTTGTAAATCCATATTAATCCTTGTTAGAACGTGCCTCCAAATTACAATTTTGGGGCTTTTTCAGTATACTGAACTCTGCAATGCATTGTTAGTTTGATACAGAAGAGTTTGGTGAGGAAAAAAATATTGCGTTAACAATTCATTCACTTTTGTAAAACATGTAATTTCATCATGTCGCGTCGCATATACATAAATGTTTTATCACATCAACTATAAATGGAATTTCCTTACAAGGGCAAACAAAATTTATCTTTTCTTATGTTATCCTATGAATTCACCTATGCCAGATATAACTGTCCGACTAAAGTTGTTGTTGTCACTGTTCACAGTCAGTGCGGGATATCTTACTCCTCGGCCACAGACAGGCATTTGCGTGGGTAGATGAATGGATAGGTAAGTACTGGTAGTACAGAAAACATGGACCTGATGATTGGACTCCTCTCTAGTACAGTTCTACATTCCTGGCTCCATGCATTTATCAGTTGTTCGATTAGAAATTGAGAGAGTTAGGTGTTAGCTGCCAGGTCTTGTCCCATCATATCATCTGAAACTTGATTTTCTCTTGTGAGAGAGTGGTGTGAATGGAGTGGTGTGAATGTGGATGTGGATGGCTGTGTAGGTGTAGGTGTGGGTGTAGATGTGGATAGTAGTGGCTGTTAAAGAACAGATGTGATGTGAATACCTGTGTGGATGTGGATGGCTGAATTGGGACAGGCGTGAATGTGAGTGGCTGTGGGTGTTATGTGGAGATGGAGAGCGGTTCTCACATAGAAGAATATGTTGGTGTGAGTCAGCCCAGCTGGTAAGAAAGGAAAATTGTAGATTTAATGAATGAATATACAAGACGTAAATGTTAGTGACAATGAAGCTGACTTAGTATTCTAGTACAAATTGTCAAATTCTGTTTTGCACATTCAGTTTTCATGTGACATTAGTCAGCTCCCAAAATTGTGCCTAGGTTACCAAGAGAATGATAGCTTAGCCATTGGAAGGATTTGCTTACTCTCAGCTTCACATTGTAAAGACAGAGGGATTGCCTACATCATTTTTACCCTCTTTTGTTGTCTTTGCAGACATGACCATGGATGACCTGCGGGAATATGAGGCCTCAACCAACGAAGCAACGAACAAAAAAGTATTGCAGTCTTAGAGGAAGGAGAAGAGGATCTCTCAAACGACGATAGATATTCTGTACCATTCTTGCCTGTCATTTTCTAATTGTTACTCAGAGCACTACTGTCTGTGCACGGTAGGAAATGTTGTACACCTGTGTCCTAAATCTTCGTTTGGCACTCGCTGTTTCGCACATTTGGTGTCAAGAATGTGAGGAGAATGTGCAGAGTTAAAGTAATTCAAGTCTCTGGCCGCAATTGTGACTGTTACTGTCTTTCTGTCTCTCAGAGGCACATGGATATTGTTCAAACAGACAGCAGTTCCTGTCAGATCCAGTTAAAACTTTACCCAGACCTTCAGCTGCAGTGATGGTCAGATTTAGAACCCAATGTCTCTCACTGGCTGACTCAGCACTGACCATCTGCCTGGCCTGACCAGACCTCACACAGCTAGCTGTTATTTCTGACTGTGATGTTGTTATTGTTGTTGCTGTTGTTGTTATTGTTCTGACACCACTGGATCTCTCCATTTCTAAATTGCAGGCCTCCATGACATGGATTTATGAGCTCAGTGCCAGAACCATGGCTTCCTCAGGTATGGGCTTAGCCTAGCAGTGTTGTCATGGCAACAGTTGTGGCTTCTCTAGCCAATCAGATACTCAGCTTTACTTTACAAAAGTTGATTTTGTGATATGATATAAGAGATACATACTCAGGATATGTGGCTAATCTGTTTGAATTGTATGTAAGCTAGAAAAAACTAAATGAACAAATCAGAGGTAAATGATCAAATTTTATTAGCCAGTTCAGCTATCCTTAACAGAATTCATCAGAATTTAATACAGAGAACAGCTATGGGAGTCCTATAGGCAATTTCTTATGTTTTTGGAGTTTTGGTCAGTTTTTGGATAGATAGTCCTCATATCCATGTCAGACTGAGCTTCTGGTATGGGTTGTTTGTACAGCTGCAAACCTGTACTGTAGGGGAAATAGCAGTTTTATCTTTCGTGTCAATTTCACTGCTGTTAGAAATGATGCTTTCATTAGTGACTAGGTAGAAACTAGTAGGTTGGGGATTGAAATTGTTGTCTTAGTATTTGCCCTGATGTAAAGATGCCATACTTATCATGTGGACAATCGAAAGAAGCCTAACTGTCAGCTTGAGATTTTTATTGAGCTGGGTGAAATGGGAGTCATTGTGCTCAGTCGTATTTCTTACTTTTACCAGACAAAAGAGGCATTGAACAAATAGTGCATAGAGGAAAAAGCAAACAGGTTTGGGCCCTTTGCTTGATTGAAACACAAACCATGAAAAATGAAAAGAAAATTATGATATAGATAGAATATTCTCTTCATATTGTTATAATTTAATCAAATTTTTTTTGTGATCAGTCTGTTGGATGATCAGAAGTAAAGGGATTTTTTCCTTCTTGCATTGTTTGCTCAACACCTCTTTGGTCTGGCAAAGGGCAGTAATAGGGCTGGTCAAAATGATCTCCCATTACGCTAATGGTGACTAAGTCCCTCTTTTGGGAGAGCGAATCGGGAGCAGATAGTCTTCAAAACGATTTCCCATTGGCAGTAATACGCAGCTTGTATGAGTTATCAGCTGACTCAGTCTAGCTGGAGACTGACATGTTCACAAGCTGTTATTTATCGTATAAGATGTACAACTTCTCAATAGGAGAACGACAACAAGCTTTGACAAAAATTGTCATCTGATCCCAAATTTGTCTAAAAAATTTGTCTTTAAGGTCTGAAAAAGACATGATCAAGTACTTGACCAAAGTTTGATTTGTATCTTTGTGAAGTAACGAAGGCTTGAGTAACTTATAAAGTTATACAATATACAATGTGTGTACCTTTGTGAGTGGTGGTCATCATGAAGAGGTGGGTGATTGTGAGCTTCTTGACTACACTGTTTGTGTGTATGGTTTAGTCTGTAAGGATTGACATTTTCTGTTAATTTAATACTTCTCTCACCCTTATCTCACAGTGATTAAAATATAGCACTCTATTGTTTGCAATTCACTCACTATTTCTGTTTTAACTGTAATTGGCTGTAGCTGACTGCAGAAGGTTTTCCTGTGAAATAGGTCACCAGTTTTCTAGTAATACAAAATGTGGTCACATACTGATACATTCCCTCAGCAGTGAAGATACTCACTGACCCACGCCCCCACCCCCTTCATATCCCACATTCAAACCAACCAAAGTAAGTACTCAATGTCCAGACCTTTAGGTCGCTTTTGTATCTCAGACTGACTGGCCAGCCAGTTGTTGAGGAGATAGCTATAGAAATGGCAAGTGGACATTAAATTATTGATTAATAGTTCTGCTTATACAGTGATCCATTCCTTAATTTATTTAGCCTCAGCCTACATGTATATCATTGTACTGTTTATTTAATTAGATTTTTATATTCTGTCTGTGATGGAGCAAAGTTTTTGATTTCTGTTTTTATTCTTAACCTTAAGATATCATGACATTTTTATACATCCGAATTTTATGATTGTTTGTGCAGTCAGGAGCCAGGGGAAGAAGGAGAGAGACTGTTCTTTTCTGTACCTGTGCTTGAGGAATTATGGCCAGCCTGGTACACAGGCCTGTCAAACACACAAACATTGTCACCATGAGAATGTGATGTAAGGCTGTGACCCTTTTTCGATTGTTCGATCATCGCATTGAGCTTTTTTTAAATTGATATTTTCCTTTAACTTCCTCACAAGTTATGAATTTTATTTTATTCTTATCATCTGTCAAATTGTGAACTTAAATGCTTCAAAATTCGTGGAATACAAGGTGATGATGGTACAATAGGCAAACGATCACGACCTTCTGCTACAGTTTCATATCCAGTCCTGTTGACACCCGTAGTGAAGTGAGTGAAGAAGCTTGAGATGAAAAGTAGTACTGTCCACATCTGCAGTGAAAATACAAGAATAGAATAGGCTGTTACTATGTTGCTTCTCCACTGAGGGTTCCAGCAGTGACAGAGTCAGTCGGGTGATGTTGGCCAACTTTGTCAATGTCTATCATCCTGTGGACAGCTTATGTCTGTGGGTCACCCTGGTCGGATCAGGCCAGCAACTGGAAGAAATAGCTCATGGAGGAGGTTGCACAGAAGTGACACATAATGTGATCCCTAGCACCCACCTGTGATTGACCGGTGACAGTGAAAGATAGAACAAACATTCCTTAATTTATACCAATCCAAACCTTTAAGCTTTTAATTTTTAGTTGTAGCACAGGTAATTTATTTGAGTGCATTATGTATTTTGTGTGTTTTTGTTGTTGTTGCTGCTTTTGCTTTGTTTTTTTGGTTAGATATTTGCCATTTTTTAAATTGGTCAGTCTCTGTGAGTATGACCAAAATCAAACAGATGGCAATTATGGATAGTTTTTTCATTTTATAAAATTACAATATAACTGTCAGACCGGTAACTAATAAAATAATTGAAGAAAAACATAACACAGAAATGTATAACTTGATAGTGATGGTCTCTGCCAAATTTTCGAGTCAACTTGACTCTTCGTCAGGGCAA
>JBCAUA010071813.1:0-10998 GCA_038406235.1 Peronia verruculata
TGTCTGTCTGTCTGTCTGTCTATCTATCTATCTATCTATCTATCTATCTATCTATCTATCTATCTATCTATCCATCCGTCCGACTCTCTGTCTGTCCGTCCGTCCGCCCGTCCGTTTGTCTGTCTTTCTGTCTACTAATAATAATGATAATAGTATAAAACAACAGTAATAATAATAAAATATATGTAAAAGAAAACAGAAAAGAAAAGAAAGAAACAACAACAACAACAACAACAACAACAAAAAAGATTAAAAATGGCTTTGACCTCATGTGTGTGTGTGTGAGGGGGGGGGGATGGCATTCCTCCCGACCACTGTTTGCCACATCTGCAGGTACTCACACATTCACTCTCATTGTCTTAATATATTTCTTGTGAAAGGAACGTTTGTTTACTTGTTTTGAGGTTGTTTGTTTCTGTGTTACTGTCAGGGTTTAACGGCACATCAGCACGACCAGGGTTATATTGTGCCAAATACGATAAGATAAGTTTAACATCAAGAAGAAGAGAAGAAAGAGTGCTGGATAGAAGACAGGACAAGAAGAGAGACAAGAGATATTATTATGGAACGTCAAGGGTTGCATTCCGTTGGAAACATCCACTGATGGCGCGCTTACACCGCCTGCAGGCGGGAACAAAAACCTTCTTATACACCTCTGACCATCTCGGGGGTGAGTGGAAGGTTTTACAGGACTTACATGCGCATTATTTTATGTTAGCAAGCCAGGAAAAATAAACCAGTATGTCACAAACTAAAGATAATAAATGTCCAGCTGATATTTGAAAAATTTCTTTGCTCATGTTGTAAAAATATGAAATTAAACAACTGCGTCTGACCATACCATTCTGTCTTAGAAATTATTTTTACAAGT
The DNA here is from genome assembly GCA_038406235.1 of Peronia verruculata. Lineage (NCBI taxonomy): Eukaryota > Metazoa > Mollusca > Gastropoda > Systellommatophora > Onchidiidae > Peronia > Peronia verruculata. The sequence goes on from JBCAUA010071813.1 coordinate 872, forward strand.
GCATAATATGTGAAACCTTTTACTTTCTTTTCTACCACTCATTCCACCAAGGGCGTGTTGGGAAAAACGACACGTCTGTTGGCTGCACATCGTAATGCCTGGACAGGAGGAAAGTTGTACAAAGATAGAGTCTCTTTGACTCCGTCAACCATGGTCTTCCGGGGCCATTCTCTTGCTTTGTGGCCACTGACGTTTGTGTTGTATGCACGTTGCTCTGAGCAGTGCAATGGCAGATGTGAGACATGTGCAAACAATTTGATCTTCTAATGTTAAATAATATTGGTGGATTCTTTTTTTTTTCCCTACCATTTCTCTGGTTTTGGTGTTGTGAATTCTGTCTCTTCTGGCCTTATTGACAGCTTTTCTTAAGCATCTCATTTCGCAGGTTGTGATTATGTGCTCCAGAGGTTCGTCATGGGTCCAAATTTGACATTAACAAGGGAGTGTTGGTACAGATATGGAGGTTATGATTTTGTTCTTTGTCTTAGTTGTGGGACAAACTGGTAACTAGCAGTGTTGCCCTTCTGAAACGCAGATATCATCGGTCTGATATTGCCAAATCCTCGGAATACATTGACAATAAAAAAATACACCCCATACACACATAATCACGCAGTTGGTAAATGCAGTCCTGTTAATTTTACAAAATGGCCTTGAAAAAAAATAAAAAAGAGACCCCCCCCAAAAAAAAAATAATAATAATAAATAAATAAATAAATAACACGAAATAAATGCAATTAAAAAAGGATAAACAACAACACAACAAAAACAAAAACTGTCAAAAAAATATCCAAGGACAGCCCCCCTCCCCCCCCCCCATTCTCTCTCTCTCTCTCTCTTCCTCTCTCTCTGAGTGTTTTTGTACTAACTTCTCATCCCAGCTAATCTTCAGTAAAAGGATAGCAGAGACAACAGCTGCCAAAGCCAATACTCCTGTTAGAAACACCAGGGCTGAGTTCGTTGAATATCCTGGGGGAAACATGAGTAAATGGATGTATGGAAAGCATGAAAAATGGGTGAATATGTGGATATGTGGATTTATGTGTGAATGGATGCCCGGATAAACCGGTGAACGAATGGATGGATGAATGCACGGACGGAGGGGCGGATGGATGGAGAGACAGAGAGTTGGATGGATGAATGGCTTGATGGATGGACAGATATGGATGAATCGACGAAGGGATGGACGGATAGCAGGACGGTTGGACAATGGATGGATGGATGGATGGATGGATGGATGGATGGATCGACGGGAGGACGAAGGGACGGATTTTACCTTTTTCTTTCTCCTGCATCCTTGATGTCAATCCTAAACAATTGGGGAAAGAAAAAAAATCGATACTAGGACAAATAATGAATACTTTCTTAAACGTATTTTTTTAGGAAGAAATGAATCATTCAAAATGCAACTGTAAGAATAGTAATATAAAGAGAGAGAAAGAGAGAGAGAGAGAGAGAGAGAGAGAAAGGGAGTGAGAGAGAGGGAGAAAGAGAGAGAGAGAGAGAGAGAGATCGGACGACTGTGGCTGGAAAAAGACTAAAGGAACAGATGGGGGAGTTCCGAAAAGTGAAATATCATGTTTGTATCCCTTACTAAAATTAGCCCGGGATTTCAAGCCGTTCGCTTGGGGGAGCAAATCTACGGAACTTGGTGGAAAATTGAAAAACGATTCATTTTTACTGGCTACTGGTATGTTGTTTGGAAAATACGCATAGTTCTGATGTAAAGTACGATGACTATTTTTTTTTTTTTTTAGATTGGCCTATTATTTTTAAGGAAGAAGGAAAAACATTGTTATTAAGTAAAAAGTGAAAAATAAATCTTTACTCTTCAAAATGATACAAAATGAGTTCCATACCACGATTCTTCATGCTGTTTTTAATCAGATGGGCTCTTTGGCGCTTTGAGGGTTAAACGATAGCAAACTAGGATAGGTGCAAAAGTTAAATATTGTTTTCTTGGTGTGAACTTTGCGCAGATTGCTCAAGCACAACTTATTTTCGAGTTTGACAAGTTCTGCTGCACGGATTGTCCAAGGGGTTTCGCTCACATCGCCCGCCCAGTAGTCTGAGTCTGAGCGCGGGGATTTTTCCTCTCAAATCTAAACTCGGTTGAGACTTTCTTGAAAACAAGTTGTAGACAAATGTGCTTTTTGCTTTATGCGTTCGTATGTCCTACATCAACACCTGCCCTTTACTCTCCAGACTTTGCTAGCGAAGGTAAACGTGTGTTAAATCGAATTGGTCAATGTTATATTATTGTTATTTTTATTATAGATTAGAAAATGGGGATGACATCTCTTCTATTATTGAGATTAAAAAGCCAGGTTGTTGAAAGATAGATAGATAGATAGATAGATAAAGACTGATAATAAGAAGGAGGCATGAAATTGGAGATTTAGAGGGCCACAGAAAAAAACAGATGTCGGAAAGAGCGAGAGAGAGAGAGAAAGACAAAGACTGTTAATAAGAAGGAGGCAAGGAATTGGAGATTTAGAGGTCCACAGAAAAAAGAAAAAAAAAACAGATGTCAGAGAGAGAGAAAGAAAGAGATGAAGACTATAAGATTTGTCAGGTGAGGCAATGTAAGATAATGTCACTGAGAGTGGGAAAAGGGGGTGGGGAGAGAGAGGGAAAGATAGAAGGAACAAAATAGGGAGAAGGAAAGAGAGAGGATGTATGCGTGTTTAATTAAGAGAGAGAGAGAGAAGGATGAGGAGAGAGTAGGCAAAGAGACAGGAAAACAACGTCATTGCCTTTAGCAACACCATAAGAAAAAAAAAGTGAACAAAAGTGAACAGATATGTATAATGAAAGTAAGAGAGATAATGAAAAAGTGAGTGAAAAAGAGACGAATAGAAAGGGAGGGGGTGATAAGCAAGGAGATAAAAAAAAGAAAGAAAAAGAGAAATCTGGAGAGGGAGAGGGAGACTAGAGAAACGACAATGATTTTAAATTTCAACAACAATAACAACATTATAACTGTAATAGTAATAATGGAGTGCATTTACTTAGCCCCAAATCCCACTAAATGGCCCCAGACGCTATAGAGGAAAGTGAAAGAAAATGAGATACAATCAAAGTAATTTTCAAAACAATGCCGTCACTCACACACACACATGCATACACACACATGCATACATCCATAACCAGAAACACAACAATTTGCACCATCTTGTAAACCCATATGCACACTAAACTAGGACTTCATCTGAAATGTAAAGAGATCAGTTTCAAAGCTAATCTTAAATTCTTGTAGATTTTATGGCTCTCGAAGAGCTAGAAAGAGAATAAGCCTATCAACAATAAAACAATAACCGATTAGCAAGCCAAGAATATCACTGCTTAAACTTATTTTTCTTTTCTTTTCTTTCTTTTTTTTTTTTTTTTCTTAAGCCTTGCAATTACATGAAGGTAGAATTATGGCGGTTCTAAATGTCTGAGAATTCTTGTTGGTAGAAAGTTGGAATATGGAAATTTTGCCCGAAGAGGTGCACCCCGCCTTCTCTTCATCTATGTTGAACTGCCAAGGTTTCTTTAACGTGAGGAACGTACGCAAGAGACTTCCGAAATATATTGGCCTTTATTCGAGAAGACTAAACGTCACCCTTCCCTAAAAAGAGGAAGCCAGGGGACCATTGAGTCACTGAATAAAAAATGAGGAATTTTTATCTTTGTGTCATGCCACTCCCTGATGGAAGACCCGCTGGCCGATTCCAACCACAACCTCTCCGACGTGAGATGTTTTTACCATGAAGCAGGCGCCAAAACACATAGACAAGGCGTTCCCCGAAATCGGGTTTATCATTGTGCAGATCTCTAATAAGCTAGACCAAGCTTTGGCAGGGGACTCCTGTAGCCTTGCTGGAATTGGCTTGCTATAAACCCCACTAGCTGGGCTGAATTGGTATTGAAACCCATGTTTTTTGTTTGTTTGCCTATGTTGGGGTTTAATGGCAGGTCAGCACGATCACGGCTATATTGTGCCAAATACGGGAAGATACGTTTACACTCCAAGAGAAGAGAAGAAAGAGAGCGAGACAGAAGACAGGAGCAAGGAGAGAGCAGAGATGTCACCACTGGAACTTTAAGGATGGCATTCTATGGGTGACACCACACTGATAGTGGGCTTTCATCGCCTGCAGGTGGGAATAAAGGACCTGCTCATATATCACATTGGGGGCTTTTTACTGATGTAATCGTAAGAAAGATTTGGACTCTTTTTGTGAATTAAGGCTGGACCAGTGTTTTGATTTTGGTTCGCTAGAAAGTAAATACAGGACTATCCCCCCTCCCCCTCTCCACCTTAGCAAGGACAATGTAAATCAAGAGGTCAAGAGTAGAGGGATCGCGTGGTTTTCAAATTTTGGACTAGGGGTCGTCAGTGCAAAGCATTGGGAATCACTGACATAGACGTGTTGTTTTGATCTCCTGTAAAACACTTTTGTAAAAACAAGACAGAAACCAGACATTGTATAGAGAACGTCATAAATAAATTTTGGTGTCTCCTAATTTTTTTTAACCTCGGCATAGTAGCGTGCAGATCTCTGCAAAACCAGAAATATTGCATAAATGTATGAAAATCCAGATATATTATTGCGCAAATCTTTGAAAAATCTAGATATATATTATTGCATAGATCTTTTAAAATCCAGATATATCTATGTATAAATATTTAACGGATCTAGATACATTATTGTATACATCTTTGAGTGTCCAGATAAATTATTGTATGGATATTTAAACTTCCAGACATATCAATGTATCGATCTTTGGCAATTCCCATATATCTAAGAATAAATCTTTTGTAAATGCAGATATATTATTGTATAGATCTTTTAATGTCCAGACATAACTTTGTATAAATCTCTGAAAATCCAGAGATATTAGTGTATAGATCGCCTGGCACAGCGTTATTTTTTTAACACATCCCATACCGAATTTGCACTTGGAGACGTGGGACTTGATCACCGGATCTTTACAGCTGAAGCAGAATCCTGTCTCCCAATGGCAAAATTTATGCACACAGTCCTTGCTGCAGTCGTTGGCGCAGCCCACACCCCATTTGTGTTGGCTGACACACTCTGTTGAGAACAGAAGACACGATGACAAACAAGCTTAATGCGGTGAGTTTGTTTGTTTGATTGTGTGTAGGGTTTCACGGCAGATCAGCACGATTACGGCTATATTGTGCCTAACAGGGTGAGTACATTTCCACATCAAACAACTGGTCAAAGTTGTATATGAAAAACAAAAAAAAAAAACACTGTATGGATAATGCATATTACAAGTTAAGAAAGGCATAACAAAATCTGTAAATAGATTTAAATAATCAGATATGGTAGAGCAAAGCCAAAAAGGCGGATTTAAGTAAATGTACGGAAGTGGTGGGAGAAAGCATGAGGACCGTTACTGGTTGCGGGAAGGCAGAGAATGCGCTCAAAGAAATGAGTATTCTGTTCAGGTGGGGGACAAAAATTCTTAAAAGTAAACACAGAGAACACGAAATAAATCTGATGGGGAAAGAAATACGCGCCTGGGACAATCATTATCACAATAACGACAACAAATCGACCACTATGAAATAACACAACGACAACACTACTCCCCCCCCCCCCCCTAGCATACAGCAAGAACTGTAGCACTCACAAAAGAACAACCACAACAATATTATAGTCATTGCCTCTCTCATAGACATTTACGATAGGATAAAGCATGCTATTAAGCGGTATAACAACTTTGCTCTGCTTCTCCAAATATAAGAGCAACAACAGGGGGGGGGGGGAGACAATAAAACAGTACCCAAACAACAATCTAAAATAATCTGTCAACACACATACACATACACCTACCATGAGGACAAAGTACATCAGAGGTATCACAAACTTGATTTTGTAAGTCCAGATACACTTATCAATGGAACAAAGTACATCAGAGGTATCACAAACTTGATTCTGTTATTCCGGACGGTTACCAATGAGACAGAGGGGTTATGTGAGCCTAGATATACCTACCATGAGGACAAAAGTACATCAGAGGTATCACAAACATGATTCTGCTAGTTCAGATACACTTACCAATAGGACAAGGTACATCAGAGGTATCGCAAAGATGGGGGTATGAGTCGGGGTCGTATCGCCATCGATCTCCCTCACAATTAGCGCCATATCGGCTTGGGGCAGGACTGTCACATCTCCTAGAGTGGTGGGGGTGGGGGAGGAAGGGTGAGGGTGAAAGAAAACGTAGTATGGCCGTTCGTTTTGCACTTATCTCAGCTAGTCTGTTTTTGGATCCCCTGTCGCATTCGTGCCAAGAGATGGCACCATGCCCAATACAAGCCCTGCCTGCTGCATTTCTGTGCGTCCATATGCTACGGTCAGACCAGGGGATATTATCACGCCATTAACTCCACACACCATCCATGCTCTAGTTATACATGAATCTATTTTAGTCGGTAGATCTATATGTTGTTTTATTACCATTGTTCTTCATTGCTGACTGGTGATGCAAAGTGTATTCTGGTATCAAAATAGCAACGTTTCTTATTCCCTGTCTGTATTTTTCCTATTCCATTCCATCAGGTCTCAGAATGGAGAGAGAAATAGAGTTCACCAATATCCCATGAAATCAAATCAATTCATGACGTTGGTCTTAATTCGTCCATATGTTTACCTTACTTTTTGGATTGACCCTGTTAGGGCGGGTAGGACATTTCTGAGTAAAACGTTTTGCTATAAGAGCAGGTTCATAACAGCACATTCATTTTAAATATGGATGCTCTCCAAAATAATAACCCTAGGATTCTCCAGAAATCTTATCTTCCACTTTTGGCTGCCATCCTGATCTCGGATCTATCTTCAGAATATATATAGGAAGTCCGTAAAGTTACTCTCGAGTTACCCGAAAGCAACTCCGTAAAACAGGCATACTTAATATAACTCTATGAAATAGATTTCTTGAAAGGAAGTGTCTCTGGGAGAATTTGCCTGAACACATTGAAAAACTTGTCATTATGCTTGCATCAAAATGATGACTAGATTTTCATAAGTAACTATGAAGTAACTTAACGGATATCCTGTATACTGCCCCTATTGATCTAGTTTTCGATCCATTTTGCAAATCCCATTCTCGCCCTACTGCCCTTAGTCTACCTGTACAGATCTCTCTGTGTTTGTGTCTGAGAAGGGAATCAACAAAGCGTCTACTGTGATGTGTTCACTTTCTATTGTAAAAAACTTAGTCTGTCATAGGCATAGTTAACGACCCTGTCATATAAAATGCTGAGATTTATTTTGAGACAGTCCACGTCGAAAACACGAAATTGTTGTCCTAAGTGGTTGTATGATGCTCTATTTACTCATCTTTTTTTTTTTCACATGATATTTTTGGATGTTTACATCTTATATTGTGACCGCCAATTTCTCACTGATTCTTTCATTCTTTCTTTCGTTTTTTTTTTTTTTTTATAAATTGGCTCGTTGTTTGATAGTTTTGTTTATTTGTTTGTTTGTTTGGTCTTTCTCAAACTTGATCCGAAATTTGTGAAATTATGGGTTTCTGTGCCTTCAGTTAAAAGCATAGTGTAAAAACCCAGATCTTAAATATTGTGATCCTATATGCTATTATCGGAAATGTGGACACCAATAGAGTGTGATGCGTAAGGCTCAACTACGCTTTAGAGAAATGTGGTTTTGACTGTTCAGAATCTGTGCTTAGCACTCTGCGGCTTCTCAGCGGCTTTACAACTTTTATCCATGACAATAGGAGAATGCTCTTGTTACCAAGAATTTCCACACATTTGTTCTGCTTGGTATCCCTGTCTGCACAAGCATAAGGCCCTTATCACACAAAATGGATGATCACTGTGTCCCAGAGAGATATTATGATACACGTTGATGTAGTGTGCTTGTATTTACCTGACATATGCTCGGAAGCCACGACCGCGGCATCGTGCAGTGCATGTCATGGTGGTGTCCCACGGCCCCCACTGCCCATTGGCTGGAGATATATATAGATGTATGATAGATGGATTATTGGATGGATGGATGGATGGATGGATGGGTTACTGGATTGATGGATGGATGGATGGACGGTTTACTGGAGTGATGGGTGGATGGATGGATGGATGGATGGATGAATGAATGGGTGGTTCAATGAATGGCCGGTGGAATGATGGATGAATAAACAGATTAGCGAATAGTTAGATTGAAGATGAAATAGATGGTTATTTAGATAATCTTACCTGGTGAAAAATGGATGAATAAGTAGGTGCTAAACATTAAGTAAACAATAAATGTGTGATATATAAAACGCTGGATAATAGACACATAAACAGGCTTCATCAGACTACGATAGAAAAACAAAATACTGTGGAATAGCTTGGAAACGTAATGTAATGAATTGACGACATTGGAGATCAAAGATTAATTGAGAGAAACACGCCTCGTATATAGGGGGATGATTGACAGTTTTGATCTAAACTGTTCTCCAAATATGCAATGCGGATGGTAAAAATATATATATATATATGCATTTGATTCCAATTTGACGGGTTGAAAATATTCTTCAACTGAATTGACTATTGGAGCCCTCTTTGCGAGTGCTTCATTGAAATTTGAAGCGTCACTAACTTACCGCTCATCCCTATTACGCACAATATCACCAGAGCTTCTACTTGTCTTGTATTCGATGCTCTAGTGGGTAGAGAATAACAGTAAGACTTTTGATGGACTCACCGCATCCGATACGTGTAAAACCACCCATTAAATGAGACGCAACACGATGAAATCAGGAGCTCGTCAAATCGAGGCGGCCGGAGAAATCACATGTTTCTCAACAGTGAATAAATAAATTGTTGTAATGAACCTTTCTATATACCAGTCTAGTCATGCGTTTCAGAGTTAACTTGGTGAAATAGAGCAATAGCCCAAAAATTTTAATTTTGTGGCATAAATAATGGTGATATGTATTAACAAATGTGATGTCATAATTTCTCACAAAATTCAGCTGCAGCAGCAGGTCACCTCCATCGCCTTTAATTGCCAGTGCCACTACTTCTGCTTTGAGTAGAATAATTTTTTAATTTTTTTTAGCACAGAAATGGAAATGAATAACCTTCACAGTGATACCATTACCTCTATATGCTCAAAATTTGACGAGCGTCTTAGGCCTATTTATTGTCTTGTATGCTATAGTTGCTATTAAATGCTATAGTTATTTGAATTTAAGGCACGGGGCGTTCACGGCACGAGACGGAAAGTCACTGTAAAGGCGCTCATACCGTGGATGTGAGGTAACCAAGGGGCGAGTTAGATCACACTTTGAACCTGAATGAAACTAATCAGCATGGACTGCAGGTATGGAGATCCCATTAGTACATAGAGAGTTTCTTGGTTGTTTGTTTGCTTCGTTTGCTTCGTTTGTTTGTTTGTTTATTTGTTTGTTTGTTTGTTTGTTCTTTTATTGTTTTTTGTTTTGTAGTTTTCTTTTTTTTTTTTTTTCAACTTACTTATTGCCAGATCTTCGTCAACTAAATCATCAAAGTCGTTATCTGTGGAGAGGGGAAGATTTCTTGCAGTGTCCTTTTATCGGTTTTAAAAGACGGCGTTGTCAAGTTTCAATTTTGCAATTTCATGAGTGTAAAATGGCAGCTTGATAACGAATGTCAAATAAGAGATATCAACATGGATTATCGAACAGATGAATGGATCTATAAACAGAAAGATGAATAGACAGGTCAATGGGATTAACTTTGACACAGGGTGGAGCGCTAGTTAAATGCATATAAATTCGAGTGTAGAAACATTTTTGGATAGGTACTGAAACAAGTAGATGGGTGACTGTTTAAAAGAATGGATGGGAAAGAATGTGTGCATAAATGATGACAGCTCACTGAGTGGCTTGATGGGTGGATGGACGGATGGATTGATGGATTAGTGGATAGCTAGAAGGTAGGTGGATAAACAGGCAGATAGAGACAGGCAGGCAGGCAGGCAGATAGACAGAAAGACAGACGGATAGACAACCAGCCAGACAACCAGACAGACAAATAGACAGACAGACAGACAGATAGATAGATAGATAGATAGACAGACAGACAGACAGACAGACAGACAGACAGACAGACA
>JBCAUA010071824.1:0-10998 GCA_038406235.1 Peronia verruculata
TAGATCTAGATGTGGGCCTCATAAAATTTAATGTGAATCTTCGGACTAGTGAACCTTCGGACTAGTGGGACGTTCCCAGAGAGAACAAAATGATTTTCAGAATCTACCTGTTTGGGCAAGTGATAGGTGAAATGACTACGGTATATGGTAGATTTACTATCCCTTTTTTACATGACAAACGTGTCTCCCAATCATCCAAAATGGAGATAGGACAACAAAGAACTGAGCTCGCGCAATGTGTTCTGAACCGTGCTGTAATGACATGACAGCATTGAAAACTCCATTCTCTTAACACTGGGAGATTCACTTGATCCGGATGGCACACAGTATCTTCGTCTGTGTTCTGTAACACACTGGGCTGAGGACAGCAACAATTAAGTCATCATTGTATAATTATTATTGTAACACCAGTAATCACAATGATAAGAATTGAAATGGAACAAGTTTCCTTGCATTTTGATCGAGAAGGACTCAGTATTTTGGGTCATTTATACAGTCCTTCCATATAATCAGGCCTCTGGGCAAATAGAGATTGATAACGAGTCCATCTTAGTCAATAATTCAAATAACCAGAGTTTGTTTGTTTGTTTGTTTGCTTTTTGCTTTTTGTCCGAATCAGCGCGGACCTCATGGGTTCTGAATCAGTTGGAACTGTGCAGTGTCAACTTTTAGAAGCATACGCCAAATTTTGAGAGAAGCTTATGAAAAAATGGAAATTCATAACGCTTTTGTTGAATTCTTTGTACATTATTTCTTTAGGCCTCTCCTTAATTGTTCGATCTCAGCTCATTCTCTTGATCCGATCTCCTGGCCATATTTATAGTCTTTAAAAATGCATTATTTTATTTCTTCATTTGATCTTATTCTGAATCCCTTGTTGCAGTAGCAGTTAGCGCTGACTGATCTCGATTTTTCGTCATGAACTCGTGACCTTTCATTCGTGGGCCAACTGCGCGGACGTCATAAAAAACCGGATAGAGAAAACCTTACTCACGGCGAGTGGGGTGATAATTCTAACAATAACACAAATCGGCAGGCAGATGACCTCACAAGAAACTCGGAGTATCTCATACACGATATGCATGCAAGTGCAGATATTGCTTAGAAATGAAATTAAATAGTCACGAACGCTAGTTTCTCCGAAATCATTGTCTTTTTTTAGAGCTTACGCTGTGATTTATGCCTATATCCGCCTTTTCCAACGGGTGAGATTTCAGCTGCCACATCTTACATCTATGAGTAAGACTTTATAGCACGATAAACAGCTGACCTGGTGTGGCTGAGCCCAAAATAGATCCAAGACATGTTTATTAATATCCACAACATAATTTGTTTGACCACGATCGACCAGAGGCCATTATGTATAAAAAGAAAAAAACATTACAAAGCCGTATTTCTTATTACGGGACCAGTAACGAATCTCTTTCACTTTTTGAAAAGAACAGGTGACGCCTAAATGGAGTTCAATTTCATTATTGTTTGCTGCTGGAGCACAGAAAAGCTCTGGACTTGCTAACTTTTATTTCTCCTGACAGAGCTGGTTCAAATTTTCACCAAATCACTTTAAACGGTCCAGGGTAACAGTTAAGAATGTGAAACTAGTTTTCTTCTTTTTATCTTCTCAATTAATATCACACATAACGGTGACTTTTCAGAAACGCAATAGCTCTTGTTAAATTTGTTTGTGCTGGGCAAAATTTCGGATCCGATCTGATTGCTCTGTATTCTGTACTTGTGTTATAGTGCTCTCGTCTTCCATCGGTTTTACTGACATGTGGCCAACTTATTGAACGAGAGGACCTAGAAAGAGTTGAAACAACACTGAGAACAACAAATTAATAGAATTACCAGTTGGCTCACTGACATTCACGCATTGTGTTTTTCTACTTCGGTTTCAGTTCCTAAACTCACAGGTAGGCCTATGTTTGTTGGCCTGTCCAATCCCTGATTTCCTAGTCTGTGTTCCTTAAAAGTAGTTCATGATATTTACTTTTGAATATATCAGAACATGACCTACCATTACTAAGATCCGGGACAAAGTGAACCCAGCATTTCTTGATGTTTTGATTTGTTTTTATCCCTGTCACGCCACATCGTGATGTAGAATTGGATCTTGAAATGTTGCTTTCAGACTTGTAGTAACAGTAACAGTATAAATCTCTTTATACAATTACGGTACGTTAAACAAATTATATTCAGTATGAAATAGGCTGGCTGGACAATGAATTATCTTCGACAAAAGTTATTTTATTTTATTATTATTATTATTATTTGGTTAGAATTTCTTTAATAAATATTAACATTCAGAAACAGAATGATAAGCCGCATTCGATATCAAAACATGAGTCTAAGAACAGACAGAAAGAAAGAAGAAAGAAGGAAAGAAAGAAAGAAAGAAAGAAAGAAAACAAAAGAGAGAAAGAAAACAAAAGAGAGAAAGAAAGAGGGACAGAGTTCAATTTCAGTTTGAATCTCTAAGGTTGAATAAACTTGACACTAAAAGATGTGATGTTGTGCACTACGTCATGTAGGATAGACTAAGAACAAAAGGTGACACCGGCTGAGGAGTGTAGGAGGAGGAAATGGCGGTCGGAAAGGGGGGGGGGGTGGGGTGGTTGTTTGGGGGTTGGATGAATCCTCAGTCTAAGGCACTATATTTGGGCCCAAATATCGAAGATACAACTGGAGAGAGGGAAGAGGGAGGAGGAGGAGGAGATAGGAGGGAAGGGGGTTCGGTGGGTGGTCGCGCCCGGCCGGCTGCACACTCAAGCGTAACCCACTCCACAAATAGTTATCATTCTGTTACGCACCCCGCACTGATGCATTGGCTTCACTTCTATTGCGCTGTAGCTTCGGACGACAGATTTATTTCAATGTATTGGAATTTTTCACTCAACCGGATACTTTGTTCCGTTTTTTCCGCATGTCTCATCTATCTTTACCTATAAAAAGGGAAGGTACGGTGAAAAGAAAAACAGATTAACGTGTTGTATTCGGTGACCAACAGACCTCGTGCTGAGCTCAGAGGATTTGTGTTACAGCAACATTTTTTAGTGCCTTTTTTCTCATACATCTAAGGAAATTATCTGTCCAGAAAAGTGAGGATTTCCTGTGGCCCATTTCTATATTGTCTCAAGGATTTTACAAATTGTGTCCATTTTAATTGGTCTTTTGAGATATTTGGGTGAGTATTAAGGAAATAAAACACAACAAGACAAAACAAAAAAAAAAAAAAAAAAGGTCAGGGTTACAGATTGACTATAGTAACTATACATCCAGTTTCCTAACGGTTACAGGGTTAAAGATTGCCTATAACAATAATATATTCAATTTCTGAAGGTGATATGGTTTAAAGATTAAATATTATATTCAACTTCCTAAAGGTTACAGGGTTACAGATTGGCTATGACAATTATATATTAATACTCTTAAAGGTTACAAGGTTAAAGATTAACTATAACATTTACATATTAATATTAAACGTTCCAAGGTTAACGATTGATTATAATAAGTATAATATTAATTTCCTAAAGGTTAAAGGGTTACATATTGGCTATAATAATTATATATTAATACTCTTAAAGGTTACAAGGTTAAAGATTAACTATGACAATTGTATATTAATATTAAACGTTACAAGGTTAACGATTGATTATAATAAGTATAATATTAATTTCCTATAGGTTACAGGGTTAAAGATTGACTGTAATAATTATAAATTTTCTTAAAGGTACAGCTTGATTGTCCTGTAATTGACAGTTATCGTAGTTTTGCAACTGCTGTAAGCTTATTCATCACAAAAACAGACCCTCTTATCCCATCTCAGATGTCGTCAATAATCCATTTAAAAAAAAAACAACTGCAAAATTGTCTATGACAATGCATTTCTGCCACTCCCTTTTCCAGGAAAAGAGAGTAATCACGTCAGAATAGACTAGGCCCATACAACTTTTATTTTGTCTCCTTTCCCTATGGTAAACTTATCACAATTTTTTGTAGACAGCTCTTCGGGTTTGTCAGATCAGGCATGGCACGGCTAAATTCGAAAAGTCATTTAATAACTGCTAAGCTCGGTATTTGCTGTACAAATAGAACAGTCGTTGAGTCGCCAGGCAGATTAAGCCATTTCACATTTATAGGCGAATGTCCGGTCCTTCTCACGATTTACAAGATTGGTTTCAATGTTCATCGATCACCGCTGGCAGAAAATCAGTCACTCTCGGTGTTCGCGGTCTTTAAAAAAAAAACACGCATAAACATTTTGGTAAATCACATCTCCAATTTAGGCCTACACCTTGTAGGAACGACACGGTAGAGCGAGATTATGTTAACTACCAGCTGTGATAATCCCGGACGTAAACGTTTGGGCAAAAGTGTGACACATTTCACAGCATTTCGCTGCATAAAATCAATAAAAACTCTTTTTTCCCCACCAGTGTACAAAGCTGGCCACTATCCGAAGAGACAGCCTCAGTACTTGAGATGAAATAGAAACAAGACTCTTTAAATATTTCGTTTATTGAATATTTTTGAAAGGTAATTCTCCACACAAATTCTGAGAAAGACCGAGACTAAAAAAAAAAAAAAAATGCAAAAAGTAAATAATGAGAATCGTTGACAAAAATACTCCAGGGGGAATATTCCAAGTAAATTGCAGACATTTCTTATGAAAACTGCATTAAATTTTGCGAGAAAACGTATTATTTAGTTGATAAAGTTATGAGTTAAGCAACATTCAGCTCTCCTGGATACATGATAGATCACCGTGCCCATGTACATTATCCTGTCGAACCTGACAAGCCTTTGCCAAGGGCTCATTCAAGATTGAATTATCCAGCGAAAACTGCTGACATAGAGATAGCTGCCGTTCACTCTGTGTGCTGAACAGTGGACGGTGAACTCATATCCTTTTTCTTTTCTTTTTTTTTTTTCTGAAATGTTTATTATCACAATAGGTATTATCGTGTACATGTATCTGAGTTCACTATCGATTTCATGCACGAGGTAGAGAAAACACAGGTGGAGCAACAGGTGGATTACAATAAAATTTAAAAAAAAAAATGAAAAAAAAAAAACAAAAACACACACACTAGTGAACAAACAAAATAAAAAAGAAAATAAGGTGAAGTGTAATGAAATAGCGTAGGCCTGCATAAATAAAAATGCCCAAAAACAAAATTCAGAAGTTATCAAGCTTCTCCTGTTTCGTTGCTAAATAAGGGATGTTCTACAGAGAGGACAAGAAAAAGAAAAGCGAAGCGCTGATCTGCTCTGATCTTTCTGTTATCTAGAACTTTGTCTGAAGTATGGGTGCCTATGGACAAAAGAACGTACAAACAAAAATTACGAACCTGTAGGTGGCTGAAAAACAAAACGGAGATAGATTTAGATAATAGTATAGAAAGGTAAAGCGGAAACGCGAGGGGGGAGGGGGGAGAGAGAAAGAGAGAAAGAAAGAGAGAGAGAGAGGTAGACGATTACAGCCAATATGGTCTTTTAGAAACAGTTAATGTCCCCGCCCCTTGCGGGGGAGTGGAATATGCTCGGGGGAGGGAAAGGTTAGGAAGGAGGGAGAGAGAAAGGACGGCGGAGCGAGCCAATCAATGGACTTTCTATCAGCGCGACAGTCCAGCCCACATGGCCAAACCGCTTTGTTTGAGATTTAATAACGAACATGTATTACCAATAACTAGGGTCTTTTCTCTATCTCACACGGACCCAGTGGTGAGGAGGCAGAACAGAGGAGACTACTCACATTCTCACACACTAACGATGAACAGATGCGTGACGATCAGGCACGTTTTCAGTGTCTACTGGACTTTAATTCTCATCTCGGGTGCCTGGATTTCTGGAGATGCCTACAGTATACGCCATCGCAACAGTAGGAGATCGACTGAAGGCCAAGACAGGTATGTGCCACTGGTTTTCATACACATTGTGTTCGTTATTAAATATGATTGTGAGTGTGTAGACTATTTTGTATATGAGAGGACTGCCGGAAGCCGGGTCAATAAGCAGCTGTCACATAAACATGTGCGGGTTTCGATATATGTAGTATGATATGTCTTTATGTGAACAATAGTATCAGATCGAGCAATGATTGTACAAAACAGGTAGGCTACGTTCCACATTATAATATGTATCTCTGCCATATTATAAGTATGTTAACTCTTTCCATACGAAGCACACGTATAGTCCAAATATTTACGTCCGTTTAGGCCATGTCGTTTCAGATAAAAGACATATAAAAAGCTTCTGTATTTGAAATATACAATAAGTGTCAGCCTTTAAAAAGGAATACTTATTCTAACTTAAAGATGGTAGTGTATAGGCCCATACATCGTAACTCTTATAGGTGTCGTAGGTAAAGTCTTAACGTGTTCTATCTACACATCTAAGTTTGAGTGTGAACAACAGAGGGAATTCAGTATCCGATCCAAGTGGATTACATTTCCAATTATGTGTGTTGTTAGTGAGAGATCCCTGTGTAAGCATAAACTACATACACCAGAGGTCTGTTACATCAATGTGTTACATCAACGCTGCCTGATTGACTGATGACAAGCGACTAAATGTTATATCTAATTAGCAACGACTAGTAGTCTGTAGACTATGTCATGTAATGCAATATGACAGTGTCATCTGATTTAGAATCGATACTAAAGAAAATTCCCATCACCTTGCAAAATTTTACTCGCACCACATATCATTATCGACTGATACAAATGGGTCAGATTACCCCGTGTATAGCAAACCTGCCACACCTGAACGAATAACCAACTGTAACTGGCAGTCGCTGATAACGACGCTGAAAGTAAAATGATAATAAAATAATTCTATTCATATTACTCACAGAAATTGTACAGACCCCGGGGTCGTAGGGCGCCATTCTATGCTTTTTTTTTTGGGGGGGGGGGGGGGAGAGGTGAGTGTACCAGTGTGTTTGCCTGTAGGTCTGGGATGTATTCAGTAACATAGCTGTAGTCTTGCAAAGCTAATTATAATGCGTAAACACCACAGATGTCCGGAAACAGCTTAATGACTAACTGGTGTGTCAGCGGCTTAAATTTTCTGTGTACGTCTCATTCAAGTTTAACAAGTTGGTGTAAAGGCGTGGTCAGAATCAACTTTCATTATATTATTATAATTAGTAAAAGGTATTATTATTAGTAAAAGGTATTAACGTTGTTTTTTTTTTTCACTCATATATATCAGTACAGACAGCTTTACTGCTGCCATTCATAGCAAAATTTTGGACCAATTCACTCAAGAACTAGACCAAAAGGTAATTCTCACCTTTTAAGTTGGGATGTCACAGATGGTTCGCATCAAACCGTTCTGAAAATTTCAGTTTGGAAATGTCACCCTATTTCAATTTCAAATGAGATTTGATTTCTATATACAGCAACAGAGCAGGCCGTGTATATATTGTCTAGATTATATAGTGTTTAATATAATTCGGCGATGTCCCCTAGAGATAGTACTGTACTCAGAAAACCTTCCGGTGGCTCAGATGGAGGCGGATAATTTCATTACTCGGGATATCATAATTTAAACGAGAAAAACACATCCACGTTAATATAAAAAAGTCAGCTATTGGCTTTGTGTGGGATGGAGCAAAACAGAGTTAAAACTTGAGTATTCACGGGTGGATTATAAAATTATGACCAGAAAACATCTGTATTTCGGCCAGTGTTCGTGGGACTGAAATGTTATTTCAAGAATTCTATCTAAAAATATCAAACCTATAATGAACCAGGCAAGATTTGGCCGTAACTATCCGACCTAAGACGACAACACAACAACAAATTAGTACTAGAAGAATAACAGTGAACAGAGAAGACTAGGTGCCTTAGAAACCTAGTTTAACCATGAAAGTGTGAAGAAGGCGATCCATCCCAAACGTGATTGTTCATAATATTCTGCATAATTTTGTCATATACGTTTAAATAACATTTCGTAGTTCTACGTGGGAATCATCTTAAACTCCATTCTAATCGGATGGAAGGGTTAGGTTTGAAACCTACACACGTTTCGCTATGATATTCGTCTTGACTCAAGCAATGTCCATTGATAGTTGGGTTCTAAAGGAGTTAAAAACAGAAGTTCGTTTTGTTTTGCTTTGTTTTTGAATAGCTGCCAAGGCTTTTTGTTCTTCGTAAAAGAATGGAACCTTGTCAGCTTCGCAGATGAGCTGAAAAACTCGTCAGGTCCAGATAGTGTTCTGGCTTTCACTAAGCCAGAGCTGGCGGGGAAGGGGGGGGGGGGGTGGGGGCAGGAAAAGGTGAGGGCGGGGGTTCAGCGGAGGGGAGAGGAAATCACTCACAAATAGTACATATTATACATTTTTGACATTCCAAACATTGTCAAGTTTTAGGCCTGAGAGGTCTGGTTTGTAACAATAGCGCTATTTGCACATGACGAATAAGGACCGTTTCAGCTATTTTTAAGCTTTCTATTCATGTGTACACCGGAGACTGTGCCCCTTTTCAAATTCCTTCTAGCATTATCTTCCGGGATAATCAGCCATAGCTAGAATGTCTCTCCCGTAACAAACTTACTATTTCAGAAAGGAATAAAAATTTAAAATAAAAAAAATAATAAAAAAATAAATAAATAAAAATAAAATTTAATCATTTTAGTACAAGTTCTCCTTCGCGAAACTGAACCAATGAAGAGTTGGGATATTTAATTGTCAAATTAAGTTCAGTCCATCATCTGTCTATCAGTTATATGTTCATTGAATGATTTCCCATTAGTTTAGAAATTAGTCAATATTCGCGTGACACTCCTCGCGTCTTTGGTTATGGGAAATCCCGAAACAGCAATCCGTAAGTCATTCAACATCCGTGTCTGTGAGCTTATAATTTCGTCATGGAGAGAACGTTATTCTCATCTGCCCATCCTTTGTTTAAAACCCATTGTTATTTTACAAAACCGTCTAGTGTTTTAAATATACGTTTGATCTCATTCAATTGTAAATGAAGAAGAACCAAACGAATCTAAGCTTGGGTGATTTCAGGGTTGTTCATTGGAGCCGAATAAGTGAATTTTTAAAAAATAATTATTCTCTTTGTGCAGGCCACACACGCCTCGTGCCCAGTTAACCAGATAACCACCCACAAGAGGTTAAAAGGCACAGAACTAGATATACCGAACCCGTTACCAGTGCGAAGGAATTGATCGGACCCCCTTTTTTTTTTTTATTTTTGAATCGTGACACCGTGTAAGGAATGTACATTGTTATCGTGTAGGCTCTTTTGCTTTCATTTTACAGTGATAAATCACACTTGTTTATCTCTTCTGACTCACACTGTTCCGGAAAACATAATATGAAGAGTAATTTGAAAGTTGTTTAACTTACATTTCTGAACGAAATAAATTGATCTCATAGAGGACGTGCAGTTTACTTGAGATAGAAATTTTGAGGACGCAGAGTGCTAGATCTTACTTATAGAATTGATATCCTTTTTTGTGCACAGTTCTACTTGAATAAGCCGATCCTTGTCAAGTGTAAGAGAGTTTCTGTTTCGATTTTTTAAGTGCAAAAGTTAGTGGCCTCTGTTCCTACCGATGCATTGCATAACATTCCCCACAAACAGATAGGCTAATTCATCATTTCTGTCTGAACGGTGCCCGGCAGGTAAAAGCTTACTAACGTATGAATGAAAGAAGACATAAATCATGTCCTAGTTTGATAGGGGCTGATCTATGCTTAAATCAGCAAGCTATACTTTCTCTCAGTAAATTATAAGAGACGAGTCGACAGTCTCTGTGCACACTGAGAAACACGTCTTTATTTAACAGTGCAGGTGTCACTATTCCTCATACCTCATCTACATTCTGTCACTCCGGCTCAGGCAAAACACATACTCACACACACACACACACTTAAGAGATAGCTGTCTTCAGATGGCTGAAACGTGACACTTTTTTTGTACAAACACACACGCGCGTGGACACACATACACACAGACATACACATACAGGAACACACACATATACTCACTCCACTGAAATAGCACCCAAAATGAAAAGCTTCCGAAAAGTGAGAGAACAAATATAAATAAATAAATAAATAAATAAATAAATAAATGTGTTTTCAATGGTGCATACCACAGCCATGATTCAAGAAGAGACCATTTGTTATGGGAGACAACTCCCAGACTGAAACATTAGACACCTTAGTCCATTTAGAGACGGAATTCCCGAACTTTATTGTTGATGTTGTTCTTGGTGGTTAATGTACTCTACTGAACCAGCTCAATTTTAACGTTGTTCGCGTCTTTTCATTTTGAAATTGATTTCAATGACTACATTTATTTATTTTTTCCTGACAAAATAACTTTACTTTTTGGTGGGAAAGGGGAAAGGGGTGGGCAAGCGATAGTATAGTGGTTGTGCTATTTTGAATTGGCATTTTCTGTCAAAGCCCAAAGGTAACATTTAAAATAATTTCTTGGAGTGACGTCTCTAAAGAAGTAAAGAATTCAGTCTGATTTGAAATAAAACTTGTTGTCAGTCTCTCAATTATGACCACCTTGTGATATCTACCGTTCTCCATCGGTTTTTTAAACACTATTTTCTTTATCTGTGATCCCATCAGAATCATGACTGGTGGTCATTAAGACTGAATTTCCTTCAGAGTGGCTTTCGTAGGATTCATAGAGCAGACTAGCTAGATATATGTGATAGATTATACATATATCATCCATCAAATAAAAAATTAAATAAATAAATAAATAAATAAATAAATAAATAAATAAATATGATATCCAGCTTTCAATATAATAAAGGCCGTGGCTATACTCCGGTCCCTGACTGACACTACAGTATACGAAATAATAAAACAATCCCGCTGGCTTAACCTTCTGAGACCCTCGACCAGCGCAAGTCCACTCTAACGCTAACATGTACATCCGATGAGCGGAACTGACGTATAATCAATTCGCTATTTATCGGGGCGGGGGGGGGGGGGGGGGGGAGTATAGTCAATTC
>JBCAUA010071835.1:0-10998 GCA_038406235.1 Peronia verruculata
CGAAAATTTGCTTGAAAGGACACAACCCAGCAGTGAAGCGCTTTGGCAAGAGAATTTTCTCTTCATTTCTTTTACACTTTTCATGTTTGTCTGTGTATGTCTTTGTTTGTCTCTACATTTTCTGTTGCATGATAAAATCCCTATTTAAGAGCCACAAATGTCTGTAGAAGACAATGGCTTAGCCATCTATCAGAACTGGTGGAGTTTGCAGATATAGTGTGTGTTTACCATGTCTCTTTCGCAGGTGGCATCCTACATTCCGCAGCTGGCCAGGTTTAACCCAGAGAGTTGGGGGTTGGCAATTTGCACTGTAGACGGTCAAAGGTGAGACTTGTACATTATTTCAGCAGGCATGCAGTGCATGGGGGAAGGCTGGAATTGAATGAGGATTGTTTTTTCACCAGCTAGAACTCGAGTGACAAGAACTAAATTTCGAGTTAAAAAAAAAAAATAAAAAATATTAATCACCTTTGTACTTTTGCTTCAAATGTATAAAAAAAAAAAAAACTTGAAAAATTCATGTCAGAAGAAATATTGTTTTCTTTCTTGTAACAGCTTTGACAATAATTTCTATGACTGCCATTTAAAAAAAGCAGAGATTTTACTTTTTTTCTTCCTTAAAACGTTTGTTGAGTAGCTCCAATGTTTGGCAAAGGAAAATCACTGGGCCAGTAAACAAGGTTTGTGTGTGATTTGTCTGTAACCATTTTGTGTGTATGTGGTAAGATCCAGGTGTCATTCTGAATTACACATTTATCCATTTACTTGTCACATGTGTTGTAAGCCCAAAGGGCCATTTCAATCAAAACAGCTGTTTATGACGTGTGGTAAGAGCTTGATAGCAGCTGAGAATTAAGTGACGTTTTATGGAGTATGCCAGATAAATGATACGAATAACATGTATTTTGCCAAAGAAGTGCCACTGTCAATTGAGACTGGCATTCCATTATAACTATTTGTGTATGACTCAGGCCTAGTGTTGCCAGTATTCTGGATGCCGCAACCTTAATCCTTTGGTATATAAATTTTGTCCACTTTCATTTATTCATGATTAATTATTTTTCTACACCCATCCTCCCATCTATCTCCCTACTTGCCCACTCACTTCCCCCCCCCCCCCAATCCATCTATCGATATAGCCAGTCATCTACTCATCCATCCATCCACCCATCTGTCCATCCATCCATTTTTTTGTGTACCCGTCCTCCCATCTATCTCCCTACCTGCCCACCCACCCATTGATACAGCCATCTTTCATTCATCCATCCATCGACCCACTCACCCACCCATCCATCAGCCACCCACCAACCCACACACCCATCCATCCATCCATCCATCCATCCATCTGAGGCATAGTATAGCTGTTGTTCAGCTGATGTGCCTTTAAACCCTAACACAAAAAAACAAAACCATCCATCCATCCATCCATCGGAGGTATAATATAGCCGTTGTTCAGCTGATGTGCCTTTAAACCTCAACATAAACAAACAAAACCATCCATCCATCCATCCATCTTTCCATCCATCCATCCATCCATCCATCCATCCATCCATCCATCACTCACTCACTTCAGTGTATATTGCCTGTCCACAGATACTCACTAGGAGACTCCCAGGATCCTATCTGCCTACAGTCCATGAGCAAACCTCTGACCTATGCTATGGTCTTGGATGAACTAGGCCCAGACTTGGTCCACCAGTATGTTGGACAGGAGCCCAGTGGTCAGGCCTTCAACACCATCAGTCTAGACCACTTGAGTAAGCATAACACCCGTTGTAGTATTGAGCAAGGGCATACTGTGTGTGATAAGATAGTGTAAGCGCCAGGTGAAGCTGGTCTATTGGATCTGTCTGAATAATGTTTTCAAGTCTTGCCCGCGAGAGTGCTGTCAGTCATGTCTACAGACTTACGTATGCGTTTGAATTGTATTACAGGATTATATCTGTGAGCATGTGTGGAGTCTTTCTGTATACCATGTTATAAACATGTACATATGTTATTGTCCCTGTGTAGTTTTCAGGCATATTTTGTGTGTGGCTGCTAAACATTTTGGTTCTGTAAAGCGCTTCGAGCCCTACAGGGGTGAGGCGCAATATAAATGCCCTTTATCATTATTATTATTATTATCTATGTGATCTATTGGAACGGTTCCTCATGTCTGATCATTAAATTCATCATTGTCCTCTAGAGCCTATGATTTCATGCTTTCAACACCATCAGTTTGCAAGGGCTGAGTAAGCAAGGCATCCAACCTGGTGATTGAATAAGTCTGGGTGTGATAGGACAGTTAGAGCTGCCAATGAGATTAGCTCCACTGTATCCATTGTTAACTTTAGTGCCCGTGATTTCCACAGACTGCACTGTCACTGAAAATTCAGTTTCTTCTATGATGGACATTGACGACTTTGCTCCTCTGGTCCGTTTTTTTTTTTTAGTGAAAATTCAGTATTATTGCATCTATCTTTTGTTTTACACTTATTCAGATTTTTTTTATTATTAAAGTTAGGTTATTTTATCCTTTTCCATCATATTCAGCATGTTCAAATTAGAGGAAAACAATGGAAAAAATCGATTTTTTTTCATATGGTCACCATGGCAGTGCCGCCATATTGGATTTTGGCATCCCTAAATTGACTGATTTTAAAATGTATCTCCTCTGCCAAATTTCAACAAAACTTGAAAAAACTTACTGAATGTATTGTTTAATATAATATCCAAAAAGTTACTCATTTTCATTACATTCCTTGCAATACAAAATTTTCTATAAATTTTTTAAAATGCCATATAGCGAAAATTCAAATTTTGCCATTTTTTTTTTTTTATCAAGCTAAAAACCCAGTTTTCTCTAACACTTACCAACCGAATTTAACTCACATATGTATCATTTGGGTTTTGTGGTGACAATGATGCATACCAAATTTGGTTTGAATCTGTTTCAAAACAAAAAAAAGAGATAGCAAAAAAACTGTAAAAAAAAACAAAACAGGTTTTGAAAAAAAACGCATGTAACTTTTTTTCTTTTTTTTTTTTTTTTTAGCAAAAAATTGACATGAGGGGTTTTCTGTTCGGATTTCAGGCTCCAAACAGCCTTTTTGACATACCAGCCCTCTTTTCATGACTTCTGTGCCTCTTGTTGCCATTTTTTGACTCTCTGGACGTATCTTTTTTCGACTTTTGCTCCCTACCCCCAATCTTTATGAGAACTACTTTCGGATTTTTGAGGGCCTTTGTGTGTCCCCCATATCATTTCTGAGTGCAAACCAATAGTGTTTTGACCTTTACTATGACATATAGTCGACAACTGAGCTACTAGTAGCAGAAAGTAGGCAAAATTGTGCTATTTATAGGACGAAGAAAGAACACTTACATTGATTATTTGCATGATCAGCAGTTTTTCTTGCATCATAGTGGTCATCCAGTGTCCATCCCTGGCACTGGAACTCATGATATTGCTAGGAGAGATGATATTCAAATGCTTTTTGCACCTCTGGCCTATATATAATAAAATCATGATGATCTACGACCTCATTTAGCAGCCTGATGGAGCCAAATCCAGATGACAATACGCTATGTCTACTGTTGAATGACAATTGGTCAGACACGTTAGAACTGACTTGTTGACTTTTTGATACCATTTTTACATGCAGAAAAGGCAGTACTTTTAAGGGAAAACAAAAGCACAAAATTGCATTTTTTGGGTAAAATCCACAATTATATTTGTCAATACATAAAACTCTTGAAAAAAAAGTGTGTTTATAGAGCGAGAATATGATTACTGTTTGGTATCTCTATTTATTTTAATCAGCACCTTAATAAGAACTTAAGTTTTGTTCTGAAAATAGGGATCAAAATTCAATAAGGTAATCCTAAGATCTACTGACTAGGTCCAAATCTTGATCTGACTAAGAAAAATATCAGAAAAAAAAAAAAGAAGAGAAAAAGAACTCAAGGCACTGTTTAGATGTTGATTTGTTATTTGTTCTATGCAGATCGTCCCCACAACCCCATGATCAATGCAGGAGCTATTGTTGTTTGTTCGCTTCTCAAGCAAGGAGTAAACTTGGCAGACAAATTTGATTATGTAAGTAGCAACCATACCTCTCCTGTCTTGTGCTTTCTTTTGAGGATGAATTTGAATATCGAAGAACATGAAGTTTTGCCTAGAAAGATGTAAAGAATTTTGTTATTCTGAGAAAGCAAAGCACTCATTTTGTAAGACATTACTTTTTGCATGTAGTAAGAAATAAATTCTAGATTTGAAGATGACAATTATTTTTAACAACCAATGTTTTTTTGTTTTTTTTTGGGGGGGGGCTATTGTTTTTTATGCTATGAAGATTAACCCTGGACCGTGGTCAAAACGCCAAAGTAGAATGCAGCCTCATAATGAGAAGCATTTAATTTCTTTTGACATATTCTGGTGTATAATTGTTTTAATTGTGTGCTGTGGGATTGTCCGACATGTAATTCAAATTTTTTATTGCGGACTACATGCAACAAATATTCTCAAATATTCCATTTTTTTCTGTTGACATCTACAGGATTAACAACAGAAAATATGATAATAAAGGTGTTTGTATTATAGTGCTTATCTCTGTATACACTGCAGACTCCAAGAGCATTACAAACTGCTAGTCCATAGACAAATCCAGCAGTGACATTCATATGCATTGACAGCTTTCTTGGGGAACATACGAAGCAGTTATCTGTGAGACTCTATTCCTTGTGAATCGAACAATAACATTCTCAGTCTATAAGACAGGCATCCATTTTAACCTCTGTATGTGTTACAGTATCTGAAACATTGAGATCATGGAATCTGTGTTTGGGTTGTCTGAAATTTATTTGACTCCTTTAACTGTTTCTTGTTTCTTTCAGAACCAGCAAATACTGAAAATGTTGGCCGGCAACGAATACGTCTCCTTTAACAATTCAGTGTAAGTCTCAGACGGTGATAGTTTTGTTCTATAGTAAGTCACACTTATCATGAATGGAGATTCTTTAAACCAGAGGCATGAGTGGATAAATATTGGAATTTTTTATTGTACCTCGATGATTGGGAATACTCAAAGTTCTGTAAAAGGTGTTCTCTTTTTTTACATTGGTCAACTTTTTAAGGCATGACATGATTCTCTATGGAGGGGTTGTTTAAAATTTTTTGAATGATGAAAACATGACTGCTTTTGTATCAGGAAAAAGAAAATATCTGAAAAAAAAAAAAGACCAACAATCATGATGAAGCATCAAAGTTAAAAGAGCATGTTTGTTCAGAAGATTGTGCCTTGAATCACATTAAATTAGGCTGTTTGATGAGTCATTATGGACTACTTAAATCATATGTAACACCAAAGCAGTCAGGATATGATGGGAGATAGTTCTATAATCATCTCACTAATAAATCACCAGGCAAACAGTTTGTTAAAGTTTGATGACAGTCAACTGCATAAATTAGTATCTGATGTAACATACTGTTCAGGAGACTCATTACAAGGAGGAATTAAGATGAGATGTGAAATAATATATAAAAAAAGAAAAGTCTGATCTAATGTAGTAATGTATGAATACTTCAGGGTTTTATCACAAAATAGCATCCTCTGTTTGTTTGTTCTCCCTTGTCCACAGACAGGAGATCTTGTGCTTACACTGCAATTTATGTTAATTTTTTTTTCATTTTTGCTCCATGACATGCAAATATCCTTGATTCATTTTCTTGTTAATATTTTCATTTGCTGTATCATTCCTTTACATGTGACCTGTAATTGTTGGCTTTTCTTCTTGTTGTTTGATGGAATTTCCTGTAAATTTGCATTGTTCACATTCACTGATTAAGTTAGGGTTTTTTTTTTTTTTGTGCCACAGGTTCCTGTCGGAGCGTCAGACCGCGGACAGAAACTTTGCACTTGGTTATTACATGAAAGAGAAAAAGGTGAGAAAGTGGCTTGTTTTGCGTGTTTAAGATGTTAAAGATGTGTCAATCTTACCTTTGGCACTCTCAGATATGAAGCTAAAAAAGAAACATGAAAAAATGTCCACTTTATCATCAGAGTATATCTGTCAGTTGAGTTTTCTTGAGTGTACAAAAACAAACATTTTTTTTTTTTTAATCAGTTTAATTTAGTTTAGGTACTTAAGTTTGAACTGGTCTGGTTTGGTTTTACATTTTGTTTGATTTAGCTTAGCTTAGCCTAGTTTAATTTAATTATGTTTTGTACTGTTTTTTTACATTGTGATATTGAAAATTGTTACAGAAGTGAACAAATTTTTATATTCATGTTGTTTCTTTGATCCATTTCAGTGTTTTCCCAAAGGTGTGAATTTGCAAGAGGTGCTGGATTTTTATTTCCAGGTGAGGACCTTTCAATTAGTTGGAAAAATTTAATACTTAATGCTTTTGTGTATTGTTCACAGACATTACTTAGTATGCCTCTAATATAGTGGCCCATGTAAAGGGTCCGTACTAGCATTTTCTTTATTCAGCAATTCTCTGTCAGTCAACATATGTATACATGGAGTTGGTTTCCTGGACAAAATGCTCTCGTGGAGAAATGGGATAATGTCTAAGAAGTGATAGCCCAAATGACTAAAATTTCGAATATAATTCTTATACAATTTTTTCCTTTCATAATGAACAGGTAAAGCAATGTAGTAACGTAATTGCATAGTTCTGAGAGCATGAATATTTTAGTTTAAAACTTTTTGGTAAAACCTGTGCTCACAGCTGTGTTCAGTGGAGATCAATTGTGATTCGGGGGCAGTGATAGCTGCTACATTGGCCAATGGCGGGGTCTGTCCTATCACAGGAGTGAAGGTTTTGGAGCCATACTGCATCCGTGATACCCTCACTCTGATGTTGTCTTGTGGCATGTACGATTATTCGGGACAGTTTGCATTCAAGGTAAGATAATTTTGGTCGATCCATTTATCTAACACTATAAGCATTAGATACTGAAGGCTTATGTTCTGTTCATGAAAAATGGAATAAAAACAGACAGATATTATTTTGTTGTCTTTTGATTATGTTACCCTTGGAGTTATCCAGTTTGTATCTTTGAAAATGTTTCTCAGTTACATATGTAGGCTTATCGTTGTTAATCTAATAAGCAGAACATGCACACTCTAGTCTTTGTCATGATATCCTGACTCACCTATATCTCACAGAAAAGCAGTGAAGTGAAGTGGAAAGAGGGTGAGATCTCTGTCTCTGATTAAAATAAATCTGTACACTCAATGCAGAAAACAGTGCTTTGCTGAACCACTGTCTATAAGTAGCTTTACACACTCGGTGAACATATTTATCCTTATAAAACTTAAAACCTGAAAAAAAGAAAAAAGATTAGCGCAACGTAATGCTTCCTTATGTGATAAAAATATGAAAATACAGTTTAATAAAAATATGCAATTTTGTTATTGTGTATGATCTTGACATAGAAAAGGCAGGGCATGTTTTTTTTTTTTTTTTAACTAATGTGGATTGTAAAATCAAAGTCACTAATGGGGTATTCTAAAATAGAAAGGAAATGAGGGGTGGGGGGGGGATATTTCTATCAATGATTGTGTATTTAGAAATCAGAAGAACTCGCTGGTTGAATTTAACCTCTTTGCTGGGCAGGTGGGTCTCCCTGGCAAGTCTGGGGTTTCCGGGGGCATCTTGCTCGTTGTCCCAAATGTCATGGGTATATTCATGTGGTCCCCTCCCTTGGATCGTTTTGGCAACAGCTGCCGAGGAATCCAGTTTTGTCAGGTAATCATAAAATTGTATATGATTATGTTTGTTTGTCTGTTAAGATATTTGTTTATTGTATAGGGCTCAGATCTATATGCAAATATTTCCAATTATATGCAGCAATTGACACTTTTTATTTATTTTGTAAATTATGATAAATGTGAATGTGGTTACAGAATCATAGTATTACTTAAAGTATAATCACAAATAATAAATGTATTAATGTACGAAATTGTACTTTAGTGTGCTTGTGCATGAGATGAAAGTCAGCTGTCCATTTTTGGTATTGTCAATGCTTGAAATCTACTTAGTCACCACTTACAACAGTCTATGACATTTGCCCTCAACATAGTGACACACAATTGATCTTGCACACTACTTAACATGAATATTGGTAAATGTCTGCATGAAAAATTCCTCTTGATGACCTGATCTACACTTGGTTTTAGCCCACACTGTCACATGGTACAGTGTCATACTTTGACAGTGAAAATTCATTGAATTCTGTGCCTCTGTGAATTTTTTTTTTTTTTTTTTTTAATGGTTGGGTTTCAATGAGTGCATGTAAGATTGTTTATATTTGAATGAAAATTTGGATGTTATTTTCTTGATAAGAGATCATGATAGAGGCATTTCATTAAAATTGACACTTCTGGACCTTGTCCTTACCTCCACCCTTTATTTTACCCTGTCATCCCTGCTATCCTTCCTTCACCAGATACTGAAAACATACAGTGGTCATAAAACTGGAGACAGTGTTCTAGAGGTTAATGGAGTGTTTCCATCCATAATGATGGCAGCCTGCTATCTGCTTAAAAATTTTATTATCCTGAGAATAGTTGTCTGAAGATATATGCCTGTTATCTAGAAATCAGCAAATTTCCCTGCACATTTCCACTATAATGATGGCAGCTTCTTCATGCTAAAGAATGTTCCAGCCTGGAGAATTAATTTTCAAGTAATAGGCTGCATTACATTACCTGTTGCTGCTGGATTCCACAGGATCTGGTGAAAAATTTCAACTTTCACAACTATGACATCCTACACCACACACCACGCAAAAATGATCCACGTGTCCAGACAGTGGAGAGTCAGGCTGACTCAGTAGTCAAGCTGCTGTTCTCCGCCTACAATGGTGATGTCACTGCCATCCGCAGGTAGGTGAACAGGAGATTTATTTATTTTTTTTTTTTTGGTCCTTGAACCCTCTGCATTTAAGCCTTAGCTTGAAATCTTACAGGAATTGGGTGAAAGCTTTTACTCTTTTTTGTCATACCTTTTCCTGAATGAACTGAACAGAAAATAGATTTTAATTTTAATCACAGTATATATAATCATTGTTTTCTCTCTCTCTTCTTTCTCTCTCTTCTCTCTCTCTCCCTCTTTTACTCTCTCTTTTACAGATAATACCCATGGATAATGAAACAAACATACTGTCTGAAATCAGAAATTCGTCTGTTGGCAAATGCCATATGCTGTAGTAGTTTTTAGTTTAATGAACTACAGTTACTGAATTTATATTCAAAATTATTTTTGCTTCCGTTCCAATCTGCTTTTTCTTTCTTTTTGCTCTTGCCCCTCAGATGTGCTCTTATAGGGATGGACATGAGTCACAGGGACTATGATGGCAGGACAGCTCTACACGTGGCTTCGGCCGAGGGACATATTCAGGTGGTGAACTTCCTTCTGGAGAAATGTGGATGCTCTCCTTATGCAGTGGACAGGTATGAGTTTTAATGGAGACAGCCAGTAGCAGAGCTCTCAAAACAGTGAGGTTTCTTTAGCTGTAATTTTACTTCAGAAAAGAGATGGAAGGGATTTCCATTGATAGATGATAGGAACCACAATTTTTAGGCATTCACATTGACCCTTTTTACTGACTGAAATGTGATGGATTTGTCTTCAAATCTCTACTCCACTCTTGCTCTACTCAGTTTTTCTATCTTCCTTCTGGAGTGCTTTGGGTTTACAGTTTGATGTCTCTTCTAGTTTGGTTTTTCTTTCTTCTTCAGTTTTTAAATTCTTCTTTGTTTTCTTCATCCCCCCCCCCCCCCCAAAATCATAATTTCTAGCTCACTCATGTTGTCTTTTCCTCTCCTACATTCAAATTTTGATTTTGTATAATCATGCTGTCTTTCTCAGATATTCTTTTGTATTTTGTAAGTATCTACCTGACACTATCTCTACAATGTTTACAGATGTCTCATTTCGCCCTGTTTGACTAATGCCCACTTGTAGGTATTTTTGGTTATGAAATCACTCACCAGTGCTGGTTGCAGGTTATGAATCATTGTGACAGAGAAACAAGTCAGGCACTCACTTTTCTTTTTTTTGTTTTATTCCCATAACAGATGGGGCTTCATGCCAGTTGACGATGCAAAACGGTTCAAACATCATGAAACGGCTAAAGTGCTTGAGAAATATATGGAAAAAGCAAAGGAGGAAGAGGAGTTGAACCACAACATTACGTCTGATGAATGAACAGTTTTCACCGAACATCTACTCCTGATTGATTGTGTTAGTATCGGTGCAGACCTGATAAGTCATTGGGTTCAAAAGATGCACCTTGAGGAGGTCTCAAATCTCATTAGAGAAGATTGAAGAACAAACATGATCACAGATCTGTTTCAGATCAAATTCATGCACATTCCAAGTCTGTCATTTAAACTTTGTTACCTCCCAGTATGACTGTGTGAAATGGTAGATCTGCAGATGCATGATTATTGAATGAACCGTGTAATTATGGTTAGAATCATGAAAGCCAGAATTAGATGGGTGAAAGAGACTTTTTGTCTGAGGGAAAGAGAAGAGTGGAAAGATTGAATGAACAGCAAGCATTGCACTGGATCTGACTCTCACATGTCAAAAAAATAGTGCTAGGAAGAGAATGCCAAGATATTACTGATGTCACTAGAGTGGTTGCATATGGAAGATAACGATGTTCGCAGGGGAGAGAGACTAGAAGAGAGAGAATGCTATGCTCATGTAAAACAGGGGACATCAGTAGAGACACAGTTTGAACCCAGATAACCCCAGGGTATAGAACTCATAAGAACAAGAAAAACAAAAGAAAACGCAATCTCTCAGGAACAACCAGATTTTTTTCCAATTGGGATATCACATCTTCTTTGCTGCCCCTAAGTGATGAGATGTTGAGATTCAAAAGGAGCACATTGGCAAATCTTGAGAGTCTTGGTGGTTCACATCTCAGTACAATGCCAAGGAGGGTCATGAGCGAGATTAATGGGCCTCATGGGTCACACAGGAGCCGGGGG
>JBCAUA010071846.1:0-10998 GCA_038406235.1 Peronia verruculata
TTTTTTTGGAATGTTTTGGAAAGGAAAAAAAAAAAAAAAAAAAAAAAAAAACAGGGCCCCCCCCCCCCCCCCCACCCACACACACACACCCTTGCTCTCTACATGGCTTGGTCAACACCTCTTTTGTAGCATGTCAAAGGGAGGTAATAGTAGAACTGGTCAAGAGCTTTTATCCCCACCTAGCATTCAGACAGCCGGTGTTTAGCACTTCATAAATGTATCAGAATAAAGCACTAGAATGTCAAGCATCTCGCAGTAGAGGGATAGGTCAGCAAATGTAAAAATACATGAAATGAAATGCCTTTTGCAGGGACTTTTTTTTTTTGTCTTTACCTCTCTCTCGTTCTCTTTCATTTAAAGGCAATGATTCCATTCATACAACTGTAAGTAGAGCGAGTGGGAGTTTATTTTTTTGTTTCCTCGAGGACATAAATAATTGGGATCCATTCCATTCCTAAACTCCCATCAACTGACATGCTGAGATCTATCACGAGATGTGCCGTCCTGTCCCATAATGAAAGTAAAAGCCTGCCTCGCCCAGGTAGATAGAGTCCAAATGTTCGAACCGGTGTGACACTAAAGATTTCTCTTATCAGTGATACCTGTTAAATTACCTTCAGGTTCAACTACGCAGGAAACAGGTGGTGCTATCCTATTCAGCCCCACCAGACCAAATTCCCAGCTCCATCACTGATATAATGGGAACACCCTTAGTGCTTCACTGAAGTGGAAACGGTATGGAATCTATTCTTGAGGCCTGTCTATATCGTATAGTAACATAGTTGTAAATCCTCAATGCAGGGTGTGGTTAAAATGGCTCGCCCATCTGAGGAAGGGGCTTTTATTTACTCTTCTGTATATTCAAAGCGAGATTGTGTTCTCACAAAGCAGCGTGTTTATAGCTTCATCATAATCTCACGACTGATGTGCAGCTATGTCAGCTTTTTTGTGTGCGGGTAACAAAGCTACTTTTTAAACTTACTTTGCTCTCACCTAGAGGCGTACGCAGTATCGAGCCATCTTGTAAAATCGATGACCTGTTGTATTGTGCAGAAGTGGGTCGAAGAGAGATGGGCTTGGGGGAGGGGGGGGTGGAGATGAATGTCTTGCCTATGAATAGATCGTCCTTGACCCAATCGAGATCTCTCGATCAATCACTTAAATGTGGCTGGCTTTATATCCGATTGGATCATAACCAGGGCGAGCTTATCTTATGTTAGGATAGGCCACATAGTCACTTGACCAAATTATCAACGCACAGAATCAGACTACGTATTGGACATGAAACTCTTTGGACGTGGAGAAACTAAAACAAGACATAATTATCACTATCACCAAAAGGCATTTCTGTCATAATAAATGCAGGTCATAAATCGGGGCATTGTTTTTAAGTTGTATCATTTGTAGATCTGTTCTGAAAGGCACTGTAGGAACAGCTGAAGAAGAGAGCACAGTCTATGTACTTATCCGTGCAGATTGCGGGATGTTTTTCCCTTGCTTAATGGAGGAAATGAGCCCTAAGAGTAGGGCTGTATTGGTCTTTCATGAAGGGCAACAACTGTTTTGGCACTGTTAGAAACAACCGATTTAATTTTCTTTACTTAAGGCGAATGGGAAAGGGCATTATTACTACAAATGAAGGTCATTATTTACATGAAGGGAAGAGAAGGCAAGATGTGTGGTGTTGAATTTCTTATGTGTTGGGTAGAAGGCAGCGTGTCTACTCCATCCAATTCCGACAGCTGACCTAAACATTTGCACTCGTGAGTATCAAAGGATGCGTTTAAGCGTAAACTTCACAGCTTATAGGGCATTATACAACTGGGAGCGGGGAAGGAGGGGGGGGGTTCAGGCATCAAAGAACAACAACAACAAAACAAAAAAAAAAAAAAAACTAAGCCCTAAAAAAAGTTTCTTCTAAAGCTATAGACATATTAAATCAAGTTATTTTTATTCACTGTTTGAACACATGAGCAGTTTGGATTCATGCCAGCACAGGAGTACTGAAAAACTACTCAGTCAGGAATTGCAGAATAGTTCTATGAGGGTATTTGACTCTTCATGTTATTTGGCATGCCGCCGAGGGATACGTGCAAAACACACTTTGGCTTAGGCTTATGTGTAGTGATCCACTTATGAAAACATCAGCTCTGGGATAAGATATCTCGAAAACAAAAGTCTGCAACTATTGAAGGAGCCTAATTGGGCAGGTATTACGATAGTTTAAAAGCTGATGTCTGATTCACTCGCAGAATCCAGTATAGCTATTGCATCAGCCAAGCTCGGACAAAATTTCTGAAATATAATTATAATTACTGTTAAAGGGTAAAAAAAATGTAGGCATAGGTTGGGGTGCTTAGTGTAGTCGGAGGCTGTAATCCACACAGTCTGTCTCGATAGAGTATCTGCCAGGTCTTGCAAAACGTTAAGAAATGTACTCGCTATGAAATAGGCATGAATAGATAGGGACAGTGGTAGTCAAAAATTGATGTTTGATCCACCCACAAAATCCAAGTCTAATTAGGGTTATCAGCTAGGTGTGGAACAGGACGCCGTGTCAAAGGTACTACGCACAGATTTAGGTGATCCACCTACAAACTCCAAGTCTAATTGTATAGCATCAGCCATATTTTAGGACTAATAGACAGAATAATACAGACATTGGTAGACAAAAGTTACAGTAGTAAGTTATGGGTGATCCACCTACAACGTCCAGGGCTAGTTATAGAGCATCAGCCAGATTTTACATAAACCGACAATGGCTAAAGTGGTTGGTATTTACAGTATGATCCGCTCACAAAGTTCAAATCTAATTATAGAGCGTCAGCCATATTTTTCGTAGAGAGACAATAGTTAGGATAGTAGGTAAGTTTTGATATGACCCGCCCACAAAGCCCAAGTCTAGTTATAGAGCATCAACTAGATTTTACATAGATAGACAATGGTTAAGATGGTAGGTGACTTGTGGTATGACCCATCCACGAAGTCCAAATCTTATTTTAGGGCATCAACCAGATTTTTTGTAGATAGACAATGGCTAAGATTGTAGGTAACTTACAGTATGATCCATCCACAAAGTTCAATTCTAATTATAGAGCATCAACCAGATTTTACATGAATAGACAGTGATTGAGATAGTAGATAATTTATGGTATGATCCACCCACAAAGTCCAGGTCTAAATGTAGATCATCAAAATAGATTTGAAACTAGCAGACTCAGTATGAAACATAATTAGGTAAGCCAGGGTTAAAGTCGTCGAAAAGTCGGCGTATGATTCACTTAGAGGGGCTAATGTATCTAAAACTGAAAGACTCATGATCAAAGAGGCTGTTTATGATGTTTGTCAGAAAAAGAAAAGCATGTCCTCACTTGGAACCGTATTGTTGGTTTTGTGTTTTGTCTTATTTCTGTTCAGTCCCATGTTTTTAGTATTGATCACACCCTCATACATGCCCATACCAGTGCTGTTTGAAATGATTATCTTGTTTGTGTGTGTGCGTGTGTGTCTTCTGTTCCTGTACGTTCCTCTGTATATAGCATTGACGGTTGTACATAAAATACTCGCACACATTACAATTTGACATCATTATGTTATTAGGCGCTGGCACATCTTCACTCATTCCACTCATCTCTCTGACCGAGTAATGGTGACATACACATCCTCACTAATAGCCTTTTTGACACCATCATGTTATGTTGTTTCTGTATGTGTGTGTCTGTGTGTATTCTTCATATTTATACAGTCTTATGTGCCTAATCATCTCATAACACATTCCCAAAATAGCTGTTTGACATCATCGTATTGATTTGTGTTGTCCCATTTTTTATACAGTCCTGTGCACTAAGTATTGATTACAAAAATAGACGCCGGCACAAAATCTTCTGTCTGCCATCATCATGTTTGTGTTTATGTGCATTTTTATCCATTTCTGCATTCATCTGTTTACTAAGTATGATCACACCACAAACACCCACCACACTAGTTGTTACAACATCATGTTGTTGTTACATCTGTCTCGTGCCATTTCGATATAGATGTGTGTACTCGATGTGTTGATAGTATTATGGTAACACACACTCTCAGATAGCTGTCTGACATCATCATTTCATGTTTAGTGTGTGTCCTTTTTCCAACGCCTATTCACTAAGTTTGGATGAGCTGACACGCTTAGCCAATACACAGCTGAGTGTGTGATATGATGATGTTGTTATGTGTGTCCTCTCCCATACAGTCTTGCATCCTAAGTAGTCGTCAAGCTCTCCTGGCAGTAAGATCCACTTTCTTCTCAGCTATATTATTGTTTGTCATTATTTGTTTATCTACTATTTGTATCATGTAGATGTCGTGCTTTTGACGCACCCATTATTTGCTACTATTATACGCCTTATTGCCGAAATATAGTCACTTTGTGGGTTTTTTTTTTTTTCTTCTCCCCTTTTAGTTGGTTTAAAAAGATATTTCTTGTGTAACCTAATGGCTTCCTAATGACAGTAAAAGGTTCTTGCGATGAAAGCGAGGGGGGGGGGGGGGCTTCTACATTGTTTTATATTGACTTGCCAGTGGAGGGTGTCAGAAACAAACATAACAAAACAAAAAGCAAAACAAATGAGTGCACACTTAAATAGAACATCCTTAATGCATTGAAAATTGAATAGACGAAGATGTGGTCATGTCGGTTATTAGAGAGGCGGAGCTAAACGAAATGTATACACACTTGAATATAGTGTATCTTACTATGACAAAAAGCTTTCGCCAGTCCATCAATGCCCACTTTGCCCCAGCCGCCATCTAGAAATACCCAGATTTCAGCCTTAAAAAGCAGATTTCTATATGGCGACGCCTAATGAGTAAAGCCTTCCGGCTGTTCGGAATAAATGACATGTAATCGTTGAAAACGAAATGGTCCCAAATATTTACAACGGCATTGTCATCCTTGTCCCCGGGTGACAACCAATACATCGATTACTTTAAACATTTCTGATACTCAGAGGAACTGTCCGTCCTTTCTCCACACCACTAGTCAAAAAGTACACGTAGGATCTTTATCGCCACTGCCTTGCGATTGATACAAAATGTTATTTCTAGTGTGTATGCATTTGTTTGACACGCCAGGAATTACACGGGCTACTGTAAATTACCTGGCTACACACGCCTGCTGACTTCCACACAGTTCTCTCACATACACACGTGCATACTGTTGCTTAGACACTCGACTCACGCAGACATGCTGTTGTTGTAGTTTATAGAAACCCAGGTACTGTAGGGTAGCGTGCCAAGGCACGAATAAGCACACAATTAAAACACCCACGCTTGCATGCATATCTTCCTCCTTTTTGTCTTCCAAAGCTTTTTGCTTTTTTTTTTTTTTTTCCTCAAACATCAGACAAACCATGTATCCACTAGCTGCTTTATCATTCTGCCCTCCTCCTCCCTTTTTTTTTTTTTTTGTTTGAAAATTATTATTTATCCCTCTTTGCTGCTCAGCAATTTCGCTTATATTATATGCCGCACGCTTTTCTGTTCCACGGCTCCGCTTTAAAGGGAAATACAAAAATCTATTTTTGTCATTGAAGAGATTCTGCTGTTGGTAGTCTTCCTTAAGATTTTGCTATTGGTAGTCTTCCTCAAGATTTTGCTATTAATGTGGACACGATGTAGTTCACAGGGGTTTGTTTTGTAGTCCATTATTAACTCAACAAAACCCAACTTATGCAGTGCCTTTTCATTATTATTATTATTACATGTATTATTATTATTATTACCATTGTTTATAGGTTTACCAAGTTTTGACATTTTCTTTTGCGATTTTTTTTTTTTTTTAAGAGAACATCAACCAGTTTTCTTGCGCTAATCTTTAGGTCCCCCCCCCCCCCCCCGGCCAATATAATTGGGAAGGAACAGTGTGATCGCTGAATTGTAGTATAGCGGGCAGTCATTGTAAATGGGTAAATTCTGAAGCGCATGATTGTTTTATATACGTGTTTATTCTTTGTATGCGGGGTTCTGCTAGTTCACTATCTGCAAAGAGATGTCAGCGAAAAGATTCAGTGACTACAACTTCTCTTTAAAGAGAATAGGTCTAGCAACATTAGCAGCACGGCAAGTTTTTGCCAAAGAGTGAATCCCTTATGGCGATAAGGGAACTCTTGTAGTCCATCTTTAGATGCCCACCGCCTCTCCACCCGTGGAGTAGGAGAAGAGGCTAGTCAAACGTCTTTGTGGCCAAAGTCTAGGAAATATCGATAGTCAGCTTCTATGCAGAGTTTGATCTCAAAATGAAACTTATTTGCAATGGAAAGAATATCTTAGAAATCATGGTAGAATGGTTTATAGGAGAAATGGCCTCTTTCGTAGTTAGCTTCTGAAACTGAAAACCAATTTCAGAGGACAGTTTGACATATTTACGAGCATGTGTGGGTTTTGTGGGAGATTATTAGCATGCAGAATCCAATTTCATTTATGCAACCCATCCTTGAAATGCTATCTATTGACACACTCATTACACATTTGCTTTATGGCTATGCAGATTTGCTTGTGCTATGCTCATACTATCTTCAGCTTGCCTAGCCTGTCATCTGTATGGAAAAATTGGCACGACTGAACTATTCCATTCTCACAGATGAATTTATCAAATCGTCCTTGTTTGACATCCCAGAAGGATCAAGATGCATTTGAAAACGCCATAAAGTGCTTTAGCGAGGATTTTAGGGGATAAATTTAGTCTTGTCTTAAAGCAGTAAATGCCTTTAGGTTATACATTCTCTGAAAGGCATCAACTACTTCCTTGGAGAAAACCTCATTGTAATCAGTAAGACTATTATCGCGGTCTTAGAGCCCCCCATAGACAATTGAATGCTGGTTACCGATATAATATGCTCCTCCATTGATATTGTCAGCTATCATAAAGACGTCAACTTTTTGCTGGAAAAAAATCGCATGCATAGATTTGAAATCTAGGAGAGGGGGGGGGGGGGGAGAGACAAGTGCAGAGACGTCTGTACCTATCATATCATTCTATTCTGCATAGACTTGGGAATTCGATTTCAGTGTATAGATCTAGAGGGACGATTCTTCCCCCCCCCCTCCTCTCCAGCCCCACTCCAGCCAATAGCCTGCACCACACACGCACGTTGTCCTTCAGCTGGCAGACTCCATGTCCATTCCCTGTGTCAAACCAAACTCATCCAGACTGAGCTTGTAAACGTCAACCTAGCGTGGCTTGCGTCAGAGCAGGGGCTGGGGGACAGGTAATGTGACGTCAGGCTGCTTTATCGTTGGCAGGCAAGAAGAAGATTTTTGACTCACTACTCTGTAGTTTTTGGACTGGCATTATTTTCCGCGCTAACTTTGATGAAGAGATTGGTGAATATGTTCACCATATATGTCATTTATTGTCCAACCAGTTCTTTGACAAATCACCGTGCAAAAAATTGAATAGCTTTAGAAAATAGTGTGTAACATGTCGTTGACATTAGCATCTCAAACTTGTCAGAGATTTGCTGATTGTTAAGGTTTGTCTTTTCTTCTGGTTCGCTTGCGCTGTCTTCAGAAGTGTCGTTTATGAGCGCGCCCAATGCAATAGACATGAGCGAGATAACCGCCCGCTATGGCTGAAAGGCGAAAAGAGAACGTATACGTAACTGTCAAGGTCAGAATCATGGTCGCAAGGTGCTTTGATTTATACCTTAGCAAAGTGGCACGGGATACGAATGGCAGGCCCCCTCAAGTTGGCCTGCAATCCGTCCTAAAGTCTCAGTCTAACGTTTATCTTTCCCTTATTCAAGACACTCCGCTAGCAGAAAAACGGATCCATGGAATGATACTTGTCGTGGATCTTAACAATGACCCTTGTGTTTTGTTTCATTTTCTATTGTAGTTTTCACCAATTGTAGTGGTAGAGGAGTACACCTGCTAGAGAATTTGCTTTTCTTACTTAATGGTTCTTCAGCACTGTTAGGGCTACATCGCTCCAGGCCTTACAAAAATCATTTAAAAAAAAAAAATGTATATATTCTTATTTGATATACATTTGACAATGAAATTTCCTTGTCAGAATAAGGTATCCTCCCCCCCCCCCAAAAAAAACCCTTCCTCCTCTGTGCTCGACCCCCCACCCCCCTTTCCTCTTTTCTCTACACCCCTCTATTAATTCTGTTTTATGAATCCCCATAGAATCAGACATTATATTACTTTGGCATTGTCGATTAGAGCTTTTTTTTCACAGAAACTATTTGCTTGTTGAGACGTGGAGAGTCAATTTTAGATTTGCACCACATTCATTATGTATACTGTTATTATTTTATAAAATTACAATATAACTGTCAGACCTGTTATTATTATTATCTTTATTATTTTTTATTTTTATTATTATTGTTATGATTATGATTATTATCAGGTTGAGTGTCTATAAATACATGAACTGAACTTGTGACTTTCTATCTCCAGTTTGCGTTGTTTAACAGTCAGATTTGTTTAACTGGCTAGGAATCCTCTCCTTGAGATAGAGGACGGCGATGTCCCCGTTTGTTTGGCCAGGGTCCCTGTGACGTGAGAGCCGTGGTCTGAACTTGAGAACTGAAAGCCGTGGACGTGCCTATTCCCCATGCGTCTCTCTCTCTCTCTCCCCCCTCTCTCTCTCTCTCTTTCTCTCTCTTTCTTTCTCTTTCTCTCTCTTCCTTTCTCTCTCTCTCTCTCTCTCTCTCTCTCTTTCTCTCCACTTTCCTAGCCACCTGCTCCTGACAGTTTGATTTCAGGATTTACCTTGCCTATGGTTAAACACTGACTCTGTCTTATTTTCGTCC
Source organism: Peronia verruculata (assembly GCA_038406235.1). Taxonomy (NCBI): domain Eukaryota; kingdom Metazoa; phylum Mollusca; class Gastropoda; order Systellommatophora; family Onchidiidae; genus Peronia; species Peronia verruculata. The sequence continues at coordinate 8,805 of JBCAUA010071846.1, forward strand.
ATCTATTCCTGTTCTTCGAAACTTTTACTGTTCTTTGTTTTCGAATAAATATCACATTTTGCTTTTTGATAGTCGGGATTGACGCGATGGATGTAGTTCTGAGACGGCTGCTGGATATTGATTCCTGCTTTTTCTGTTTATATATATTTTTAAAGCATTTCGGATATCGTATCAAGAAAGTGATAAGCTTTTATCTGCCGACTTCATAAAGATGGTGTAGTATATTAAAGAGTAACTTCTTTTGGCTCGAGGATGCTAAAAGTATTTCATAATCTCTCGAGCCTATTTTTATGGTCACGTGCTCTTGTCACGCGGGCTTTTCTTTCATATCTTAAAGGCTGTTCTTCATTCTCCACATTTTTCTTTTCTCCAAAGTAATTCTTGTTATAAAATTTGCTCTGTTTGCTATCGTCGTCTTTGTTGTTATCGTTATCATTGTTTTGTTTTGTATTGTTTTTTTAAAAATATTTATCACATTGCTTGGGAAAGGCCAGAACAGTACATGTTATCAATATAAACGCTATCGGTATTTTTATCATTGTTCCTGCTTTTTGTGGTGAGTTATTGGAGTTTGCCTCGCCTGTACCGTCTCTGTAGATGGTGACAGGATTATCACAGGAGTTTCGTTTTGTTTTGTTTTTCCACATGTCTAGCAACCAAGTGTTAAAACTGTTTCCTCCTTACTCCCGTAGGGATTCTGTAATTTAACTCTAAAGGTGTCAGTGGGACTGTTTTGGCTAACGATTCGCCTGTCAAAGTTTTGTCTAAATTCCTTTTCAAATACATCAATAGGGTACAGTAACATCATCCTGTATCGCCTCCAGGTCGAAATTGTCATTGCTTGACCATAAAAAAAAAAGATTTATCATCAGTAAAGTCATGACTATCCACCGTTTTCTGCTGACATTTATGTGGTTGAGAGTAAAATTAATTCCCAATGATGAATCGCCATGTCATCTATAAGTGAGTGCTTCACGTTAAGTATTTGTTTGTTTTTGTTTTTTTTTTTATATATTGTATGTCTTCACTTAGACTGATCATTTGAGTCCGATTTCGGATACCTTAATAACGAAAGTGCTGATTTTGTTTTCTTTTAATTCTTTAAGGATACATTGTGAGTTACCAGTTTATTCCTTAACGCTATTCAATTGAGAATGTATTCCTCCCGAAACCGTGTAATCTGTACGCAGGTCCTCACATTGAAAACTGTCTCTTGGTAGTGCATGTTTTTACTCACTTCAAACATCCGAAGTCTTGATGGTACTTTTTATTCGTCCTTATTCACATTAATTGAAACCCCTGCGGTAGTGATGTGTGGTGGGTACTTTTTAAAACCGCGTCAGTGAATTTGAAATGCTTATTTATTTATCCCTTGAATTCAGAATCGTAGAGCTAGTAATTGTGTAGCAGATTCTAGACAATACAGGGTTAACGGATCCCGTAGTTTGTCACCGTGATCTCGCGACTTGACCGACTTTTCTTGCCATTTGAAAAACCTGCCGCGCGACTTTATAGGTGTACTTCTGAGTTGTATAGCAAACATAAGGGGTCACCGTGGTCTGGGGATTAGACGTTTGCTCCTCATCGAAAGTCTTAATTTCGCGGGTTGGAAATTCCGAGTCCGACCAGAGAATGAAAAAGACTGGAACATTAGAACCTGTAATCTTTTCAGTGGCGTAACGGTCCCTTAGTTTTGTGGGAAGGAAGATAAATGTAACCCTCTTGAGTAAGATCATAATATTTTGCAAATATCGAGTGTACGTAACGCACGTTAAAGAATCCTTGGCAGTTAAATATCGGTTGAAGAGTCGGCTGAGGCCCCGCTGTCCCGGCGAAATTCTACCCATAGATCTTCTTCACACCGAGACAGGGACTTAGAGCCGGACTAATCCTGCTTTTGAAAGGCTACATACAAAGTAGTGAAATAGAAATGCCAGCAAGCGTGCTAGCTAGGCATTGGCGATGACCTTCAACCTTTTTCCCGAGGTGTCGGGTCAGACAGGCCTTTTGTTTTGTTAATCCCGTCTGGGCGTCACCTGCCGTCGCTGGGTGAAATCAGGACTTTTAACTCTCCTGTCTGGCACACCATATCTCATGTAACATACAACATTTGCCATTTTGCCGGCGCTCCACTCGGCTCAAGCATCACATTGGACTTGTTTTCATGCTTTTTAAAATGTCTTTTATATATATA
>JBCAUA010071857.1:0-10997 GCA_038406235.1 Peronia verruculata
TTTATCGACATTTTTATATATCGACATCAAATCCATTTCCCAAAGCATGTCGATATAAGCGGGTTACACTGTATTTTGAGATGTACATTCTGTTCTGTTAATGTCTGCACTATAAAAACCTCTCTATCATTTATCAGACTGCTTTTCTCACACCTGACTGCCAATTTCTCTGCCCAGCAACTTACTGCTCAGTCAGACTGGTAGTGAAACATATCTCATTCACATTGGTAGATTGTTCTGTGATGGTTCCCTCCAAGAGCAAGGTTATTGCCAGCCTCCAGCTGAATCCGGTTACCTGGCCTGTTTAAAGGGACTCGTAGGTTTGCACTATTTATTCTCACTGCCTGAACCTCAGCCAGATCAGGAAATGTAACCTTGCATGTCGATTGATATTTCAGCAATACTCGCCTCTGTGTCCTTGACCTCTCCATAGCACCATCCATTCACTCCATGGCCCATGAGAGACTACGGACTTATGCAGATGTGTGTTCCGCATTAGGATATCCAGAGTTCAAGGTCAGGCATCCACCAGCTTACTTAGTGAAAAGTTTATGACTGTGTAGTGAAGGCGTGGTTCATGAGCTGGGTGTGACTCGCTGGTGGATGGAAAGGCTGAGCTGGATCAGAAAATACAACAGTTTTGTATCAGTCAGCTCAGCCGTCCTGATCTCAGACTTTGATCTTCTCCTGTAGACATGAACTGAACTGTCTAAAATATTTGATTATCTGACATGGAAGGATTTTGCCTACAGACTATGGAAACTTTTACAAAGATGGGTGATTGAATTTCTTATATTTAAAAGTTACTTTATTGTAAAAGCTATCTCTCCTGTAAATCAAGTTCACCTTGTAATGATATCAGAAAAAATACATTGTGTAATGTAACTTTACAGAGAGGAAATAACTGGTCTGTGCCAAGTGAAACATTTCAAATTCCATTTTCTCCATGTCCTGTTCAGTCCACAGACAGTTTGTTTCAGCATTTGTTGAAAGTTCACAACACCATGGAAGATCTTCGTCTGGTCCAACAGCAGCGAGACAACAGCGTCCATCGAGCCAAGGTCATCGCACAGACAACAGACGACATCAGGACTTTTGTTGGTATGTGTGTGTGTGTGTGTGTGTTAGGTAGATCTGTGCCATAGTGAAAACATCAGGGAGAAAATGTCTGTGTGAGTAAGAAATTGGTAGGGTCTAGAAAAAAATAGCAAAATGATATAATTGTGTGGGGATCAGTGAGTAGATAGGCTGAAGCAACAGTTCCTAGGGAATAGAAGGTCATGCACAGAATCCTTGATGAAACTTTCTCATTTTCTCTCTAACTGGCAGAGTATCTTACTTACTTTCTGGGCAAGAGCTATCAGGTAGTCAAATAAAATGTGGTTTTAGTCATCAGTTGGTCTGACCAGTTTGAATTTTTGTTGTATCTTTGACCTAATTTTTGTTGTGTGTGCTCTCACTAAGCATACAATTATGTACTCACTAATACAGTTCAGATGTGGCTCTTCTGTCTGATTCAGATGCTGCCTTTTTTTTTTTACCTCTGTCACTTCATAATTTCTGGATCTGTGTCTGTTGTGGTTAGCAGAGGATCAGCTGGCACAGAACACCAGACCTGTTGTTTACTCACTTGTTAATTCTCTCTTTCCAATTGTAGAGAAGAAGAAACATCAACTTTCAGGTTGTATCCAGTTTTCTTGACCTTTTCCATTCCTCAGTTTGCATATATAACCACACAGAAAGTTTTGTTGATTTGATGTTTACAAATGTTTCAATCTATTGTTTACTAAGTACATGGGGCCAGGCATGGTCAGGAAACTTGCCATAGAAAAACACAATCTATTGAAACACCACAAAGGCTGGGCATCTCCCAGGGTAAGAACTAGTGCTTAGACATTGACAGCTTGGCCTGGTCTTGGTAAGGCATTCATTCTGAAGGAGCTCTTTCTGACAGCAAACTTTTAGATCAAAGCTGTCTGTTAATTCTACCTACATAGTTATACAGGTAGAGCCTACACCATATTTCTGAAAAAATTTATCAAATTTAGGACATTTTTTCCAGACTTTTCCTGCCCTCTGTGTCAATGGTTTCATCAAGGGCAAATGTTTTTTTTTGATTCGTGTTTCTTACTGTTGATTTTTTTGCAACTGAACCTAGTGCAGACATGTAGCATATTTGTGTTTGACTTTGACTCCAAAGTTAGATCATTGTCGCTCTTTGATCTGTTGAACCCTACAGCCCGGTACACTGGGCAGATGTTCCAGTGTCATATTCCCCACAGCCCGGTAGACCATACGGACACACTTACTCCAGTCTTAGGCATCCACTACAGTGAAAACTAGCTCTAAATAGGTGACCTATGGGCAAGGACATTTTGGACTACGGTGATTACAAATGTCTGCGATCATAATTGTGCTGAGGCTTGTGTTTACAAAAGATATTGAACATGAAACAAGAAATGTGCGTTCTTGGCTCAGAAGGTCAGGGACAAGGGGTTTTTTCAGACACTGGTGACCAGGGTTCAAGGGGTTATTAAACTTGTATTGTTTCCAAGGGCTTAGCAAAGACGTCCACTTATGACTGTTGCTACATTTTATACCAGCAGATGATCAGTTTTTTTTTAAAAACACACTTAGAATTGACTGACATCTTTAACGGAAATGATTGGCCTTCGTAGATTCTGTTTTTTACATTAATTAATATGAAAGATTCAGACTGAAAGAAAAAAACATTTTTTGTTTTTTTGTTTTTTGAGAGTCAGACTATCCTTACATATGATGTCTGAATCTTGGATGTAAATCCTGATAACAACTCTTGGTGTGAAAAATATATGCTGTATGTATCAGGACATACAAAAACCATATGACGCGATAAAAATCAGGCGCTTGTCAAATTTTGAGCATATGGAGTTATTGGTATCACGGTGAAGATTATTCATTTCCCTTTCAGTTTATTGAAAACGTATTGGTCTACCTTAAGTAGAAGTTAATTAAAGATGATGGGGGTGACCGGTTGCTGCAGCTGAATTTAATGAGAAAATGGCCCATCACTTTTGTAAATCCTTCTTTACCTTTGTGAGACCATGCCACTAAATTACAATTTTTGGGCCTTTACTCGCTCCATTTCAGTCTGTTGAACTCTGAAATGCATCGTTAGATTGATATAGAAGGGTTTGGTGAAGAATAAAAAAATACATTAAAAATTCATTCACTGTTGAAGAACGTGATTTCTCCTGTAGGCTCAGTTTGACAAGTGCCTGATTTCATCGTGTCGTATCTCATATATATTTGCAATATTTGATACCATTGTTGTGTATGAGTCATCTCACAAAGTTTACATATTAGCTAATATCCTGGAGGTCAGAGTTTGGTTTCTGTTGTATTTGTCAACTTTAAAATATGATCTTTGACCTGCCATCATCTCCTGTGACATCATTTTGGTCACTTTTCAATCTTATGTTTATATCAAGGTCTGGAATCTGCATAACTGGAATATTTTTACTTTTTGTATTTTTGTTAGTTCTCGGTATTTGTTTTTCTCTCTTGCCAGTTGTTCAGTTCACATGTTACCTGTGTGTCTGTCTGTCTCATGGACCTGAGCGCAGTCTGATGCTGACTGTAACGTCCCTCCCTGGGGACCATGTGTCAGACACACACACAGACAACTTTAAATCCTAGGTCCCTCCAGAAAATACTATGACCTAAAGATTACATATCTTATCTCTGTGTATTGCTTTATTCTTTTATACAAACCAGGCACAAAGATTTGGGTTTTTCCAGCTCATCTAAGTGTGACCTGCACACAAAGGGAAGTCTCGATGTTTCCTGGTGCTTACGTTATGTTCCATGTATGTCTTTTAACCTCCTGGTGGTTATTTCGATTTTCCTGGTGCTGACCTGATTTTGTGGTTCCCTCGGCAGATTTGTGCCAGCAGGTCCGAGATGACGACCATGCCCAGTGTGAGAGGTTGTTGCCCAGCTTGAGGAAGAAAGTGGAGGCTGTCACCGCACACTCGACACAACTCAGCAACATCCGGGAGCAAGTCACTACATGGTAAAACATTCACTCTACATCTCATCATCACTTCTAAGATATGGGTGGTCTTATGCTGGCAGTCCTCGTCATCTCTTTGTGCTTGTGCCGGGGGGGGGTATGGATAATTCATTCGCTACACGTCTCCCCCATTTTTACACAATTTTCTCTTGTGGGTTACCCAGAGAGGTTAGACTCTATGTAACAATAGACATCACTTGCTGCCCTGCGACATGATGGGCCCACAAGCATAGCGACAGGTGACAGACAAAACAACAGTAAATACAAGTTGAAATACCCATTGTCACTGGTGTGCTGCGGTCAGTTGTTCTAATTCAAGGAATAAACATCCAGATCTGACATTCTATCACTTGCCAGAGGATCCCCACTTGTAAGTATTCATTGCATCTTTCTCCAATATTACTTACAGTGGAGTCCGCTTAAGATAGACTGCCCGGGGCATAATCAAAAAGTTTATCTTATCCAAGGTTTATCTTATCCATTTCAAGAAAAATATAGTCAAAAAAGGGGGTATAACTCATTAACTATGAGCAACTATAATATAATTACTATAATATTAACATTATGGACAGTTGTTCATAATTCTCGGATAGTCTCCCTCGTGAGAAACAGAAAGAGAGTGAGAGATGTGCATTGTTGTGCTAGCCCACTTGGCGCTTGCGATGTGATGTGTTACAAAAGAGCCACTCAGTCAGCCTAAACAAGACTCGTTTTGACCATTACGGTGGGATCTAATCTAGATCTAATCTAGATCTAGTTCTACATAACACCAAGATACACAGTACACTGCAATGGTACTGGTACCGGCCAGGCTCGGCATCACATACATGTATTTGTGCGTGCGCGAGCAGGCGAATGGCACTAGCCATACCCCTCCCCATTGCGTCGTTGTGAAAATAATTTTGCTTTATGAACACGCAAACGCTATTGTGGCTTCGCCCGCATAGCTCGTTGCATGGCCTTTAATAGACAAGCGCATAATTGGTTCATGGTATAATTGAAAATAACTGTATCACTATGTTAATTTAGAACACAGAGAGTTTTATCTTGAGCGGAGTGTGGGAAAGTGGCGTCTATCGTAACTGTAAACGAACCAGTAGTCATAAAGAAGGAAAACATCGGGTCCTTATGATAAGTTTATATTAACCGGAAGTTTGTCTTAAGCGGAGTCCACTGTAGTTGATTAGATTTAATTATGCTTTCATTTGCTCTCTGTATCATGGCCTGTAGGAGATTGCACAATTCAGGGATGGGGTGATTACAGTTCATGCTGTATAAATCATAAATCAACACAGTCAGGGTGGAAGAAGAAAATCTTATAACCCCGGCTGAATCATTGTCATAGGTCAGGTGAGGAGTGCCATACCAGTGGTAGGTTAGTCGACTACATGATATTGTGGCCTCAACATGAGAGAGTACAAATGCCTGTGTCTGTAGCTGTCACCATCCTTATTCTATTAAAATGTGCATAATTTTGTTATGACAGAGGTGACAGAGGTTTGAGACATTAGATTATGTGTACATGTTTGGGGTGATTTGGAGAGATTTTTTTTTTTTTTTAAGTTAGAATCATCCCATCAACTTTTTGTTTCGGCTGCAGGTGCAAACAGTTGATAGTGAAGTTTAGGAGAGCAGACCATGATAAGAGAACTCCTGAAACCCTTCGAAGTCACTACCTGTGTTCTGAACACTTGGAAGAGTGTTGCTTCAGCCAAACTGCAAAAAAGCGCAGGAGGCTCATTAAGAATTCAGTTCCTACAATCTGCAATATTCCTAGCCCTCCTTGTAAGCTAACCTCTCGTCCACCCCTAAAAGAGCGCATTCCTGAAACTGCACAAGATCCATCTACTTCTACAGTGACCTTTCACCCTCACCTGGTCTGGACACAACACAGGGCAGTGACTGTACAAAACAGGACCAGCAAGGTGGCAGCGTTAACATCTCCTTGAAGAGAAAACTGTGTGCCGAGAGATCCAAAGAACTGGAGGCTGAGGAAATAACTGGCACAGGCGTGGAAGAGAAACTATGAAACTGTTTACCCCCACCAGTCATTTCTTTTGTCATGATCCAACTGAGAGTGTCAAATCTGGCAAAACAAGCAAGACAATGGACAGATCAGGGCAAGTCATTTTCTCTTTCACTATATCATGCAAGTAGAAAGGCCTACAGTCTCTTGAAGAGAGTATTTGATCTCCCCTCAGCTAGTACTCTTTCCAAGGCTGTGAGAAATGTGCAGGTAGAGCCTGGCATCTGTGAGAACATTCTCAAGTTGTTCAGCATAAAAGTAAGTGCTATCAATGACAAGGTATAAGCCTGCGCCATTGTTTTGATGAGATGGCCATTAAATGTGGCCCTTCAAGAGACCAGGTGGAAAGATTTGAGGATTATGACTTGTGAGGAAGATCAAAGCAGAAAGCCGACCATGCTCTTGTTTTTATTCTGCATAGTCTGTCTACAAAGTGGAAGCAGCCCATCACCTACTTCCTCTGTCATGACCTGCCAAATCCACCATGCTGAAGTTGCTGCTAGAAGAGACAATAAGAAAGGTTCTCTCTATTGGCTTACATCGGAAAGCAATCATATGTGACTAGGGCACAATCAGTCGCTTGTTCAAAATCTTGGCGTAACCATCGACAAGCCATTTTTTTTTTTTTTTTTTTGCATGGACAGCTACAGAATATTTGAAATATTTGAATTCCTCAGTAATGTGAAGAATAACTTGAGGAAATATGGCTGACTGATAGATGGCAAATGTCATTGCTTAGGAACACATCACATCACATCACAAAGTTTTACGAAATGGATTCGGCACTACCAATAAGAATGGCACCAAAACTGACAGGTCGCCACATCACTATGCCAGTGTTCTCTCCAACCTCAGGGTCAGTCTTACAGCCCAGGTCCTGAGCCACACTAGCTGCGGGAATAACCGCAATGGTCTCTCTTGGTGATCTTCCATCAGCAGCCCTACCAACAGCGGATTTCGTTGAAAAATTTGATCAGCTCTTCAACTGCTTCAATAGCAGAACCATGAACAGGAAGGGTAGCATGAGTCACCCCATCATTGTTCAGTCAAGGCACTAAGTATTTTTAAATAATACCTTGCACTGGCTGAACAGCATCAAGCCTCTTAACAAGAGAGCGGGGTTGCCATGTCTGGAGGGGTGGAAATTGTCTATCAATTGTCTCCTTGAGTTGTCGGAATATTCAAGAGACGATTGTGACTTTACGTTCCTGTTCATCAGTCGCCTCAACCAGAATTGCCTTGAGAACTAATTTACAGTTTTCCACGGCAAGGGAGGTCATCGTGTTAACCCAGAGTCTAGAGAATTTTAGTTGGCCTTGCACCAGACGGTGGTTGGCGCTGTGATGGTCACAAGAACTGCCTGGGTGACCAGGACGTATTTTTGTTCACTTTTGAGAAGATTGTCTCTCGTGGTAGCTGCCATTTCATCAGAGGCCGACTGCAACAGGATGCGCCAAAGCCGCTACACAGAATAATGATTGCTCAGCCATCAGCATTTACAGCTGCAGAGGACAACATCTTGAATTACACAGGGGGTTACATTGCTGCCAAGCTCGAGCCTATTCTGTGTGGTGAGTGCCGAGCCAACCTCACTCAGCCATGATGTGGACAGAATCCCACAGATGCCTTCACCTGTGAGAAGAATGTTGATGCAAACAAAAGTGGGCTACAAGCACCATCGAATTCTTTGATGCAGATTTTGTCACCTGCTGAATATACGTTTCACCAACATGTTCACCAGTACCTCCACACCACTGGTTTCCTCGCACACTCTGATCACAAAAATAATGGAGGCCACTTGTAATGTAGACCTAGGCTGCAACAGTTCTGGCAAGAAATGTGACATCAAATACCTGCTTGTCAACCTGTTTGTGAAAGTGCGTCTGCATCATAATAATATATTATAGTGAGATGTAGGAACAGTGAAAAAGGGAAAAGTGCCCAGCCACAGTGCGCTGGGAGAAAGGTTGCCACGTCTCAGCCCCAGAGATCCATCAGACAGGAGTGCCAGCAAGCGGAAGAAACAATGGAACAAAAGTCAGACAGGTTGCCAATTTCATTAATGCTTTTGTCTTACTTATATAACCAGTTATGTAATGCTGTTGTGGTCCTGCGGATTGTATTAAGGACAAATGTTTTCGTAGTGGGAGTAACAAACTGCAAAAAAGTATGGCATTTACGAACTGAGCCCGTCAGACATTTACCAACTGCTCACAGAGAGCTCAATTTTGCCCTACCCCCCCCCCAAAAAGGACCGATGTGTAAAATTCCCCTCCTCTCCTCTCTCTCTCTCTCTCTCTCTCTCTCTCTCTCTCTGTTCAAATGTCTGCCCTAACTCAGCGTTGTACATTGTAACATTTAAACTCTGATACTATTGGGTAACAAATTTTTCCCTTCTTTCACTCGATCTGTTTCTCCATTTACTCGATACTCATCAATTATATGAACTTTTCGTACCGTCTGATCTAGACATGTGCATGATCGGTTCTGATAACCGGTTTCATCGGCCATGGACTCATAATGGATTAATCGATTACAATGACCGAAGTTAAGTTACGTTGTTGGTCATGATCTACTGTGAAACTAAGACATTTAGCTACACCGGTGATTTTCAATCTCCAAAAAACTCTTTCCGTTGGTGACACGCGGTCGTCCCAATATCACCCTTCTCAACCCCCCCTCCCCCCCCCCTTCCTCCATATGACGCTTTTTTGTTCCTTTTTTTTCTAAATAAAGAGAACCAAATCCATCCATCCATCCATCTATCCATCCATCCATCCATGCAGCCAACCATCCATCCATCCATTCATCCATCCAGCTAGCCAGCCAGTCAGCCAGCCGGCCATCCATCCATCCATCCATCCATCCAGGTATGGACCCACATAGTCTATAAATCCATTCATCTTCTCATTCAATCAATATTTTATCTGGTGTTTTATCCTACGATAGGTCCCCCTCTTCTCTCTCTCTCTCTCTCTCTCTGTTTCTCTCTCTCTCTTTCTTTTTTTTTTCTCTCTCTCCCGCGCTTGGTCGCTCTCTCTGTCACACATCAGGCTGCCATCTGTGACCACTGACCTAGAGACTTGACCACCTTGCCCAGGGAGGGCCGCAGGTAGTGGTAGATGAAGAAGTTGACCAGCAGCCCAACCAGGCAGACCAGCAGAATGGTTCTTCCCCTGGACTGCGGCTTGGCACATCCCAGCAACATGACGTCCACTGTTCAGAGACTCCAGGAATCTGTGGGGGGAATGGTAGGTCTGAATTGCAATGGACCAATGGATGGATGGATAGATGGATAATGAATGAATAAATGGATGGAGTGAGGGATGGATGGGTGGATTGATGGAGGGTGGTTGATAGATGAATGGATGGATTGATGGATGGATTGATGGATGGATGAATGGATGGATGGATTAAAATGATGGATGGATGGATAGATTAAAATGAACGGAAGAATTGGGGATTGTGCCCATTCATCCATCTATCCACTCATTCATTCATCTATCCATTTATCAAACCATTCATCTGTTCATCCATCTATCTACTTATGTTTCCATGCAGCCGTTAATCCATCCATCCATCCCACAAGAACAGAATTGGCAAACAAATCCCCAGTGGAAATCTACGTCACCTACCACAAGCAAAGATCCAGAATCAAAAAACAGTTTCACATAAACAAGTGAACCACCATCCGACCGCCTTTCTGCCTCAGTGCTTAGAAAATGCTTAGTCCATCCTTCAGCTTTCCTGCATACTTGTGCATCCATTGAAACCTGTACTCCCCTCTCCACAATCCCTGCACATCCAATCACTCATACACTCACCCACACAGAGCCAATCACCCACTCATCCACACATCCACCCACCCACACACTCACCCACACAGCCAATCACCCACTCATCCACACATCCAATCACCCACACATCCACTCACCCACACACTAACACACAAGGCTCACATTTTTTGTCATGATGAGCATTGATTAGCTATAGGCAAAGTTAAGGGGTAGAAAACGGGACACTAAAGGGGCGGGAAGGGGTGAGGTTTTAATTACGTCCTGTCCATTATGTCAAGACAAAGAGTTGGTGCACATGACGCCAGTTGCACGCACACATTGAGTGATACAAAGTGAGACAGTTAATTGACTGCATGATCATCGTAAACTAGCCCTTTAACCAACCAGCCTGTGCTTACAGTAACAAAATTTCACCACCAGTTCTAGGATACATTTTCACATAACCAAACTTTAACCTCTTGTATTACTTAGTTACAAGAATACTGGAAAAGAACCTACGGCATTCGTGGGAGATTTTTTTATAATAATTATAGACTGTCCCTCAATTGCAGTGTGAATGGCAAGCGTGCAGACTTCCATGCTGGTAATTTGGAAGATTAAACTGAAAGTTATTCAAAGAAAACGTGTGAGATGTTTTGAACTCACCCTTCTACCGATCGTGCAATTCTTGTCAAACACTCACGAGCTTTTTCCTCATTTATTGCTTCCTTTTCAGGAAAACGTCAAATACAGTAAACCTTTTTTTTTTTTTCGCTTTTATGTAAGTTATTATTAAATTTTATGAGGCCCACATCTAGATCTAGATCTAGATCTAGTCCGAATGTTCATTAAATCTAGTCCTAGGCGTCCCTATAAACAGGCCAGGTAACCGCATTCATTTGAAGGCTGGCAAGAAATGGTGACCGTAGAATTAAACTGTTTTAAGAGGGGGGGCGTTCTGGAGGTGATTTTTTTTTATTACTAGAATTAGGCTATTTTAACCTTTTCCATCGTATTCAGCATGTTCAAGTTAGAGGAAAATAGTAAAAAAAAGTTGACCTTTCCATACGGTTGCCATGGCAGCGCCGCCATCTTGGATTTTAGCGTCCCTAAATTGACGAATTTCAAAATCTATCTCCTC
>JBCAUA010071868.1:0-10997 GCA_038406235.1 Peronia verruculata
CTTCGTTCCAGCCAACGGTCTCAATAAAATCCCAAACAAACATCAACTTACAGGTAAGTCTCGTTTGTTTGTTATAAGTATATAATATAATTACGTTATTATATTCTGTCAAACACCTGGTAACCGTCTCCCATGGGGGCCCGGGGTTTATAACTAGGTTCTCTGTTCCCACGTCTGCAGGCGGTGTAACCCCGTTATGGGTGGGGTGTCTCCCATGACAATCCAAGGGAGACATCTCTTCTCTCTCTCCTTGCTCCTGTCTTGTGTTCCGCTTTTTTTTTTTTTTCCTCTCTTCTTCTTGGCATGCAAATGTATCTTGCCGTGCTTGACATAATATAGCCGTAATTGTGAGGATGTGTCGTTAAACCCCAACACAAACAAACAAACATGGTAACCGGCGTAACAACTTTACACTGGCACGCGTTTGAGTGACATCGTTGTACTGGTCTATACGTGTACACATCAAAAATTGCACCAACTCACCTGTGCTACATTTAGGACCGAGATAACCATCTTTACACCCAGTAAGACAGGTTCCATTTTGAAAGTCACAGGTTTTATTTCCTTGACAGTTCCCACTACAAGTCTCCTTACAGTCAAGTCCGTAAGTACCTGGCCAACATTCTGCCACAAAAAGTAGAACAGCCAACTTATCCTGCATAGTTATGCACTACTTTAGTAACCCTCCCTAATGGCAGGAAATATCGGTTATCCGCAGGTCAAAACAACAACAACAACAATAACAGAAACAACAACAACGAACAAAATAACAAACAAAACAAAACAAAACAAAAAAGTATAATAAAAACAAAAAATACGTCAGCGAATTATCTCCTTCACTGATTAGATTAAGAAGCTTAACATGATTAGTGAGAAATATTCCCTTTCCGATCACACATTTTATTAGAGCTCTATTGCCACACCCAGCCATCGCCTGTCTCACCTCCTTTATATATTGGGATAAACAAAGCAGTTTAATAACAAGCATATATACAGAAATTACGTTCGAACCCTGCATTATCCACAGATTAATTTTGGTATTCCAAATTTTCTGGAGGGGGGGGGGGAAGGGGAGGGAAACAGGACATGTAATATGCCACGTATACAAAATTACTGTCATATAACAGTTTACGAGGTGTGAATAACGTTTCATTCAAACATGAATGCCCATAAAACTGGATTTATTGTGCGAAAACAAGTTTTCAGCACAACGAAAAAGAAAAAAAAAAACAAAACTGAATTGGATCTATGATGAACTTTATATATATAGATCTATAATACATATAAAAAATAATAAAATTGCAAAATTAACTGTAGGTTCCGTGGCCCTAATGCTAACAACCATTAAAAAAAAAAAAACACCCTTATACTAGTAAGTTTTAAATGATAATTTGAGCAAAATGAGAAGCCTGTAGGTCATGTGCAAAATAATTGAAACCATCAAAAAGTAAAAAAAAATGATAAATGAGGAAATAAAAATTAAATATTGATTATAAGCAGGTTGGATACTCTGTGGACAAAAATGAAATAATATTATTGACAACCGACAACTGAGACTTACATTACAATCAAACGTGGATATTAGCCTTTATTTGTCATCAAAACGAACTGCTTCTCCCAATGGATGAAACACAAAATACGAGCAAGATACATTCACATTAAAATGCATAATATAGACAAAAGTACCGTAAATGGCAGCAGACTCGGAAACTCTCACAGCAATCTGATATGCAAATGGCCGATATGAATCTCTATAGCGCTATTTGTATTCACATCAAAAACGTGCTCAATTCTACTGGAGCACTTTAATTGACTGTAAAGAGGAGGCATGGAGAATTTTTCTAATACTAATAATATGTTAAGTTTTGGAAATAATTCCAAGCGATTGTTTTTGAGTATCACTGCACGCATGATTTCCTTTAATACGTTTGTTCTTTGTTCACTTCCTTGAAACATCGATGTTTTTGGCATGTGTAATTGTTCATCTCTGTCAACTTGTTTTAGCTTTCTAATCGAATAATCGGATCGAATGTCCACTTATCTATGAGTCAAAGAAAGAAGCGTGGACAGGCCAGTCGAATGTCGAGTTAATATTCATTGTCAAATATTCACAAGCTAAAGCTTATAGCAACGAGTTCATTTGTTATTGTAATAGGCAGATAGAAAAAATATTGATTTTCTTTTTCTGGTCCCAACAATGAGTTCTTGAATTATCTTTGTATTCTTCTAGGTGATCACCAGATAAATTGGCACAGTTTGGGTAGGTGTATTTAAATGAGTGAATGTTGGTAATGTTGAATCCTGCTCAGCAAGCCAGATTGAATGCACATGATGAGAAATTTCTTGCGCTCACTTGCACAGGTATTTGTGTGGATGATTACTAGGGCACAGGAGAGAACACAACTTTGAGGTATGGCAGTATTTGTGATAATGAAGATGTAAACATTTCAATCAGTACGTGAGCGGAATATTTTACTCTCACTTACGTTTGTCACACCTCGGACTGTAATAACCAGCTGTACATCCAGTAGAGCAAGTTCCATTTATAGATTCACAGACTGCATCTCCTTGACAGTTCCCACTACATGTTTCATTACATCCAGATCCGTAAGTACCTGGGCTGCACGCTGTCAGGATGATAGTGTTAACAATGGGCACATGATTAGTACCCATAGCTCTGAATTTTTTTTTATTAAATGCCTACAGAAATGCATGCGTATCTCCATTTTTTATCATTGTATCCTAAAAGAAGTTATCTACCTATTCAATATTTTCCAACTTCTTTTAAATGGAGTCCATGTTATACGTACACTAATTTGTGTGGTAGAAGACTATAACAATATTATTACATGTTATTGTAACAGTAATGTCTAGTTAGAATGATGATGTCTTTAATTTACAGTTTAGATTTAAGACGCACAATCGTTGCACGCTGCTCCAGTATAGCCCATTGCACAACCACTGGGACATCCACCAGTGCTCACGAAACAAGCATCTCCATCCAAGCAGTTGCAGAGGTTCTCACATTCTCGACCATAGTGCGCTGGATCACAAATGACGTCTACATGGGAAACGAAAACAATACAAATGAATGCTGTTGCAAAACAAAAAAGAGAAAATGTATCTGTTTTTTTCTCTACCTTATATAGACAAAATATTCTTTCAGCGGGTAATAGTCTAAACACTATATCTATTTTTCCCTTCTCGCACTAAAAGAGAAACACTGAACAAGTATTGACCACAAATTCATGAATAAGCAATCACCTACACTTTTATTTTGCTAACACATCACCGTCAATGATAACACCATTACAGCTAAACATAGAGACAAGAGACGAGACAGAACGGTCTAAGAGGCATGTTTTACTTGAATTATTATAGCTCTCCCCCCACCCTCACCCCCCCCCCCAAAAAAAAAAGAAAATAGAGAAACGAAAGACTAGGACAAATAACAGAAGACATTCATGTCGTTACTTTGCCAATGAACACACACAGGGCCGGTATTTACCACCAAACATTTCAGCTTCACAGATTGTCAGAATTTTCTCATCCCCAGTTCCCGTGACCGTGACAGATGAAATATTAGATGTCATTGAAGACAGTGGTGGAACAACAGTATACATGGGTTGATCAATATCTGGCCCTGAATAGTTGAACACCATATTGCCGTTGCCATCAAAGCTTTGTAACTTGAATCTTTTCAATCGTTTGGAGTTGGCTGTGAACGGTTAAAGATGGTGATACATACAGATTTGAAAGGTGAAATAACTTTTTAAAAAAAAATAATAATAATTATAAATATAAATAGACGTTTGTAATTGTAACTAATAAAGATTTGGTGCATGCAAGTCTGTGTTGTGAGCATACATATTATATTGGCCTGTGGAAATATTGCGCCATCGAACGTTTCTGGGATACTCTCTACGCGTTTGTACGAGATGTTTCTAGTGAGATCTCTTGTGCGGGTGTGTGGTACGTCACGATGTGTACTATGTCACGATTTCATATGTGTTTGTACCGGATGTGAGTCGGAGAGAATGCTGTAGCAAACGACTTGAAGCTTGCGGAGAATTCGAATTATTCTGGCCTTTATATAACGGAGGGTTTTACGGACGAAGAGTGAGAAGGTAAGTATAATGCAGTGTGTGCTGTACGCATCGGAGTTAGACAGCTGCTGGAGTTTGTATTGTTATCAATCACCTGCAATAAATTCTGCATCATTTCGACGTTGATTGAAGATTCCTGTTGTTATTTCTTCATCACTGCGTCTCATCTGTATTCACCGCCTGATCACTACTTACAACGTCACGACCAGCATCCATCAACACCGAGAAAGTTAATGATAGTAACCAAAATGATCTTTTATTTGGGTGAAAATGAAAGTACAATACATGCCCATTTATTCATCAATTTTGAATAAATATCCCTTTGATGACAAATAAAGTTTATTGTGGCATAGTTCATCCTATTTTATCGTATATTATCTTAGGTAGCTCACCACTACATCCACTTCTGCTTATAAACCAAACCTCTTTACGTTATAAATTTCCATCCTCTGTATGATTTTATTTGATTTTTCATTCAGATATTATGCTCTGCAGTATACACTTTTTAAAAAAATTTATTTCTCTTTATACAGATACTCATTCTGTTATAATGCTTCCCTCATTTTTTTTTCTCTTTTATGTTTTTATTGTAGTTTTTGTTTGTTTGTTTGGGTGTTGTGTTTGTTTGTTTATTTATTTCTTCTGTTTTTTTTTCTTTGTCACTATCTTTCTTTTGATCGGCTTCACTTGAAGTTAACTTTTCCCCCCTCTCATCATCTTTCAAAAAGCATTATTCTTTGTCGCCGAAATGCATGTGTTCTGTTTAAATCTGATAAATCAGGAACTTTCGTTTTACTCTGACCATTATCTTGTCTCTCTTCTACTCTACACAAGACCTATATGTTGACATTTTAATAATAAAGTGCTGGACAGCCAGATCCCAGCCGATCTTCCCAGGTTTCGGTTGCCATAAATAAATAAATAAGTAGATAAATAATAAATAAATAAATAAGTAGATAAATAATAAATAAATAATAAAATAATAGATAAATAAATAATAAAACAAATAAATATTTTTTTTAGAAAAACGATAAAGAATTGAAAATTATGTACATCAAATTCTTACTTTATATGAGCTTATATTTTAATGGAGGGGACGAGGGGAGAAGGGTTTTCTTCAAATCCATTTGGTTGCTGGTTAGACAATGTTATTTTTGTTCTATGTTTTATGTAGGGGTTTTGCTTGGTCTATTTTCATTATCCTTCCCCGCCGGGTATGTTTGGCCTCTTTACTCCTACCCCCCCCCCCTTTTTTTCAAAGTTGATATGAGAATTATTTTCATTACATTTGTGTGTGTTGCGTTTTTGTTGTTGTTGTTGTTGTTGTTGTTGTTGATTTGTTGTTAAGCCTTTTCAATTCTAAGAAAGTAGGATCATCTCGGCTTCGTTAGGAGGTCGCCTGTTTTTTTTTGTTTTTTTGTTGAGAATTTGGACATTTTGCCGTACAGTGACACTCAGCCTACTCTTCCATTGATCTTGAACTGCCTAGGGTTCTTTAACGTGTGTAACGTACACACGGGACCTCCGAAATATATTTGCCCTTATCCGTGAAGGCTAGACGTCCGGCTTCCCACCCACAGGAAGCCAGGGACCGTTGAGTCACTGAAAAAAATGGAGGTTTTCGATCTTCGTGTCCTGTCATCCCCCGATGCAGAACCTGCGAGTCGATCCCGGCCGCTAAAAAAAAAAAAAAGGACATTTTGCATTATACACAGAAAGTTTGGAAGACACAATGCACTTACATTCTTTTGTTTAGTTTCGATGTGAATACAGTGAAGTTGTGAGTATCACTGTGAAGGTTGTTCATTTTCCTTCCTGTGTGTGAACAGTTTTGTTCTACCTTACTTAAGTAGCAATCGAGAATAAATAATCAATCTAAATTTTATCCCGATTTTTTTACTGTATGTTTTTAATGCCAGGATCATGGGCAGCTAACATTTGAGACATGCTATGAAGCCAGAAAGAAAGAAAGAAGAAAGAATAAAATGATTAAATAAGTAAATGATTGAATGAATAAATAAACAAATAAATAGATAGTTAAGAAAATAAAATGATTTTAATAAATAAATAGACATCTAGATATGTAAATGACCAACCAACCAAATAGACAAATAAGCAATAAACAAAATAAATAGACCATAAACAAAAACATCATATTATATATATGTGAGTATGTTATTCAGATGTGACAAATGTCTTCAGCTTTCTCTATTTTATTCAAACTCCTGCTGAGAGGCAAATCCAACAATAAAATCCTATTAGTTGGTAGCTCTAGCTTGATGATACACTTGTGGTTCTAATCCCTCCTCACTTTCTTGCCCAATTTCTTGCCTCACCTTTCTTTCTCATGCTTCTCTCTCTCTTCCTCTTGTCTCTCGCATTATTTCAGTGCTAATCACATTTTCCTCCTTACAAGTGTTGTATACATGTACTCCCTTCCATTTTTGGCAGGATTTTGCCAATCTTATGGCTCACTTTCCTACTCACTTGCTGTCTCTAGCAATCTGTCTACTTCCCCCCCTCTCTCTCTCTCTCTCTCTCTCTCTCTGTCTCTCTCTCTCTCTGTGTGTGTCTCTCTCTCTCTCTCTCTCTCTGAGGTCTTGTTGCCTCAGTAATTATTTTCTAGGTCCTGCCCTTTCTCTTTCTCTCTCTCACACACACACACACTTACACATGCACTCTCTCTAACCCACACGCTTTATCCTTTGGCATTAATTAGATTATGAGTTTGCTACACTAGAATCTTCACTGTAGTGGATGTTTGAAAAGGAGGAAAAGAAGCCTTGAAAGGCTCTGAATTACACGTAACTCCTTAGAATGTTGGCTTTTTCAATACAGTACTCAGTGTTGTAATTTTTGGCTGCACTTGATAGGAAAAGTGTCCTTTTCTTAGCCCTCCTCCCTTTCTCTCTCTCTCTCACTCTCTCTCTCTCTTTCTCTCTCTCTCTCTCTCTCTCTCTCTCTCTCTGATCCAATAACTCTTTTAATTCTATTTCCCAACAACAGCCTAATTTGTAAATCGCTCCTCAGGGTTGCGCTGTTGTTCAAAATATGCTCAATTAAATAAAAAGGCAATTAAAAAAAAGGGGGTGGGGGGGAGGTGAGAAAAATTACCTTAAACATCGAAAAAATATTAAGTGTGAGATGAATTTTTCAGAATTTTCCTTGAAAATGCTCAATGTGAGAGCATAGTTGTATGTGATTAATTCCGTTCCTATTGGGCTTACCAAAAAGAGATATATATATATGCATGTATTCTATTATAATTATTTTTGTTGTTATTTTTATTGAGTATTTTGCTTACTGAAAAAAGACAGTATTAGTTTCTCGACAAGACCTGGTTTTATAAATCGTGTGCTCACTAACGTATGTATGTATATATATACTATACTCTCTCTCTCTATATATATAGAGTATATATATAAATGTACACACCTCCAACTCATACATACGCTATTCACAGCGCTAGCGGCAAGAGATTCGCTTTGAATGTCATCACTTCAAATCGTTAAGTTTGGTTCTTATTCAAAGTAAATGTATCTGACCATTCCTTTGACAATGTCCAATTAGTAGTAGATAGTAGGAGAAAAAGGACCAATAAAAATGAACATGCTCATAAAAAATCAAAGTGGGCATAATATTTTTGGGGAAGAAAGGTCCTACAGATTGCATATTGAGAACTTTCCAGCAGATATGTTGTTGAGCGGAGTGCCTCACTGTTGCTAATCTGGTCTCAAATCAAAAAACTCTAGTTTGGCAGATTTACAAAACCTTGGTCAGCTCTTCAAGTTTCTAACTTAGCTTCTTATGTTTGTTCTTTTTGTGGTACCACAGCTGGCAAAGAGAGTTGCTGTGGGCCCAGCTGGAACTGCCCCGCCCCACACCACCTCGGGAACCACAGCAGCCTCCCCCACTGCCACCAGTAATGACAGCAACTCGGTGGAGAACAGCCCCACCTCGGGCACTGCGCCTAAGAAAAGTAAACCCTCCAAGCGGAAGAAGAAGAAGGATCCCAATGAGCCACAGAAGTGAGTCAGGAGTTTTTGGGCCTGTAGCTGATATTCTTTTTGTTGTGTTGTGGTTAAAGTTTTCTTTAACCCTTTTTTGGCCAAAATGGTTTGAAAGGATATCTCAGTATGTAATATCTCACTCCTGGAGCATTTAAACGTTCTAGAGAAACAAAGGGCATAATTTTATCCATGATTCCCTAGGAAAACAGATGTTATAAAAGTTTGACACATTTATGGTTAACTCCTAAAGATGTTGTTACCCTTGATTTACATCTTCAGCAAGCAAAGTGTTAAAGAAAGGATCATTTAAGACAAAGAGCTTTTGAGTAGTGGTTGTTGCTGTAATCATTTTTTTTTTTTCAGGAAGGAGAAACAGTCAATAGTTTTTCCATTCCTGTTTAAATAACTAATAGCCATACATGTGTAAACTTGTTCTATCATAAAAGACAGTAAATAAACCCATATGTCCATGAGAATTCTTCATAAATATGCATTACTACATTTTATTTTTCAATTTTTTTTTTTTCATTTCCTTAAACAGAGTTTTCCCCCACAATTATGTCCTAAAAGATCAGTTCCAAAACCTGTTTTGGAAACCGTCAGGGATGTCAAATTTCCTACTTTAATAGGATTTCCTACATTTTGGGTGTTAGTAATTTCTCTGTTGGTCCCAAATTTGGTTATTATTTACCATTAACATACTTCAGTTTTTGTGTTGCTAAAGAATATACCAGGAACTTTTCCTACTTTTTCATGTAGACAAATTGACATCCTTGAACCATCCAACCAAATTAATATATTGTATGAGTTGATAAAGACAAAAGTTTTAAGAGAATTACTTGTATTCTGTGAAACTGTATGCATATATCAAAGACAGGAGCCCACATTATGTTCAAATCTTCCCTTTCCTGTCTTTCAGGCCTGTTTCAGCATACGCCTTGTTTTTCCGGGACACCCAAGCAACTATCAAGGGACATAACCCCAGCGCCAGTTTTGGAGAAGTGTCCAAGATTGTGGCCTCTATGTGGGATCAGCTGGACCCAGAGCATAAAGATGTAAATATGACAATAAATTGTTGTATCTTTGTACTTTAGATATATGACAGATCAAATGGAGCCTAAAGTTGTTTATGAATAGTGTATGTAGCCTAGATATCACAGATATGAGATCTCAGAAGAACTTAGAGCATAAGGATGTTGATGAGTTTTGGCATGTTACAGTTCAGACAGGTAAAAAAATGAGTTTAACAATAGGTATACCTGGTGTGGTTGAAAGCACAGGTTTGAGATCTCGACACGTCCAGAGCATAAAGATGGATTGGGATTTAACACAACAAACAATTCAGATTGACCATAAAGATGTTTATGAGTGGGATAGTTGCATACCATCTCAGATGGACCCAGTAAAGGTGTAAATTTAGCAACAGATAATTGGAGTATAGAAAGCAGAAAGATTTTTATTCATAATGTTGTCGGAGGCCACAGATCTCATCTGGACCTGAACTTACGAAATTTTGTATGTACCTTGTCAGCTGGATCTAAGGCGTGAAGACATTTTTATTTAGAAATCACAAACTTAATATCATCTTGATGGCAGTTCTCCGTCACTGGACATTGGCAGTTATGATTCTTTACAGTCTGCATTCTTGTGTTGGCAGTAGAAGATATGTTTTTTACGTCATATGCGATAAATGTACATATAGAAGTACATATAGAAAGTGCTTAATTATTTCTGTAAATTTACCCTAGTGTTGTCAATCTAGTATCCACATTATTGCAGGTTTCATTGGACTTGATCTTTGACATTAAATGTAAACTAGAAGGATGCTCTTCAAAATCTTTAAGGAATTATTCTCTATGCTTTGTTTGCTTGACTCCAGGTTTATAAGAAGAAGACAGAAATGGCCAAGAAACAATATCTGAAGCAACTGGCAGCCTACAGGGCAAGCCAGGTATCTCAGGTGAGCAAGATTCCTATTTTTTTTACCAAAAAAAAGTTATATATGGAACCTGAGGATTTTTTTGCTGGTATTGTTCCAAAGGTATATATATATATTGGGTTTTGGCATGTTACAGTTCAGACAGGTAAAAAAATGAGTTTAACAATAGGTATACCTAGTGTGGTTGAAAGCACAGGTTTGAGATCTCGACATGTCCAGAGCATAAAGATGGATTGGGATTTAACACAACAATCAATTCAGATTGACCATAAAGATGTTTATGAGTGGGATAGTTGCATATAATTAACATTAACATAGCATACATATAATTTATGTAGGGAGCATTTACACATCTTTTAGGAATCCATGGAGGGAGTTATTAAATTGTCTGTAGTATCCTCACAACTTCTCAGTGGCTAAGAGCTTTGATCAGCCAACACTTTCACCAAAAAAAAAAAAAAAAATTTGAAAGGATGGTAAGGTTAGAAATCGGAGAGAAAATAACATTTTTTCTGTCCTGCCCCACAGTCTGCAGCTGAAGAAGCAGAGAAGTCCCCGTCACCACCTGGAGTCACAAGCACAGGACCTGGTATGGGGAACACCAATGTCGGGGTCATGCCTGTCACTACCAACTTCCTGCCGATGGGAGTGGGGCCGCCGCCAGGTAGGAGCCTGGCTGTGACATTGTTTTGAAGATATCAAGGATTTTGGGGGAGTGTGGGTCTGAGAGTGATTTTTTGAATGCTTGAATTAGAGACTTTTTAAGCTTCAGAGTGGAATTCAGCATGTTAGAATTAAGTCTTTGACTACCGGGATATTTCTATGTTTTGACCCGCCCGTTTCAAGTGTCGTATTTTAAAATTTTAAATATCTGGTTCCCTTTCATACAAAACTGATCATGTTATAGACCATTGGAAAGGGAGTTGGATGTAGAATAAGAAT
>JBCAUA010071879.1:0-10996 GCA_038406235.1 Peronia verruculata
GCTAACTCTATTCTAGCCAGAGATATTGCAGTTTAAAGAGGCACAGGGGGACCACTCAGCAATGAGCGGAATTCCGAATAAATCAAGTTTAAATGAACGGTCGTACACATAAATCTTCATACCTATCTCATAAAAAACCCGATTTTAATCAAGTAATATGTAAAAATTGAGGGTAAGACTGATACTGTCTTGTTTAGAAATTAATGCACTTTAGATTTCTGCAATAAAAAAGAAAATTGATATCTGACCCCCCTCATCACATTCTGATTTCTCCGTCCTTGCCCAGCGACTTACGTCTCATTTCGACTGGCTGCGAGATATATAGAGATACATGGAGTGAGAGAGGAGCCTCTCATGATTGACTTGAAACCAGGGATTTATCTCTTTACTGTTTACATTTTATTTTAGCAACTTCTCTGACATTTTCCTCACAGGTTTTTGTTGTAATTCTGTCCATGGAGAGTAATCTGACCCTGTTGATTTTTTTTTTTTTTTAATGTTTAAGAGCTATTGAAAAACTGAACCCATTTATTTTCATTTGATTTCTTCATTTTTCAGGATACAGAGCTGCTGCGACGCCAGGCCTTGGAAAGAAAGCTGGAACAGGAAGAAGCAAAACAGAAAGAAAAAGTCAAGAAGAAAAAGTTGAAGTTCTAAGGATAAGGCATAAGAATCATAATATCCATTGTTATCTCCTAGGCAGCACGTTAAATTGTTGGTCCCATTGCATACAGGTGTACACAGGAAATTCTAATTTTGGCGTTGAGACATGGCCAACTGAAAAATTGGATCATTTCTTTATGGATTGTTATTGTTCCTTTAATGGATTGTTTAACATACGATAAAGATTTATCTTCAAGCATTAAGAAATGACCAGAAAATTTAAAGTTTGATATCTCAGCCCTATGTGATGGGACTGACAATTTAGTAAACTGTGAGTGAATATATGGAATAGAGTATTTTTTTTTTTTTTCTATAATGCAGCCTGCTATATTTATGAATTTAGCTTCGTGCTGTTGTTCCTTTACTGTCATACATAACAAACTTAAATATGCCCAAAGTAGTTTCTCAGATGCCAGAATGCAGGCAATTTAATTAAGAGCTACAGTTTTGTTAAATGCTAATTTGATCACTTAGTATCTTTTGTGTCTTCATTCACCTTGCATTGTCTCCATGGCATAAAATGTCTCCATATGTTTCAAAGCCTCATTCTGTAAAAGTTGAATATGGGCTGGTTCTGATAAAGTTGTATACATGTTTTGTGCAGTTACCTGTTTGGCAAATAGAGATAATGCTTTGATTTAAATAAAAAAGCAAACAAGGAATTATACTGCTCTAAAACAATGAAATTAATCAGGCAATGGCAGTTACATTTGTAGCAGATTAGCTGTTTAATTTTTTTATTAGGCTGTTTTTGTATATTACTGCATAAGATAAAATAAGAACTCTGGATCCACTCTGTAAACTGCCATATCATTCTTTTGAAGAGAGCAGATGTTATGAATATGAGCTCTGAGCTCTTTGCCAACAGTTTGGTCATTGATATGTCTTTGAACTTTGCCTTTAGATAGAGCAAGGTATGGTTGGTATGAAAACTGGTCTGTGTGATGTATGAGATGTCACACAATGAAACAGGGATGTCAAATTTCCTACTTTAGTGGAATTTCCAACTTTTTGGCTGTCAGTAATTTGTTGGCCCCAAGTCTGGTATTATTTACCATTAACGTACTTCAGTTTTATATATTGCTAAAGAATATGCCAGGAACTTTTCCTGATCTTTCATATAGACAGATTGACATCCCTGATGAAAAATCAGACACTGGCATGTAGTTATAGGCATTCATTAAAACATCTTCATTTCTATTTCTGTTGGTGAAAAACTCTTTTTTCTACCTTGAGTAGAAGTTGAAATATAAGAAATTTAAAAAAGGATGAAGATGACCTGTCGAATTTAGTGAGAAAATGGCCAATGAATTTTGTTAATCCTTATAAATCCTCCTTGGGTCATGTATCTAGGTTACACATTTTTTACTATATATCTCAGCAAATTTAACTTTGAAATACATATTTAGATAACCATAGAAGAGTTTTATGAAAAAAAAAAAAAAAAAAAGCAGTGAAAAACACTCACTGTTTGAAAAAAAAAAAAGAAAGGTAATTGCTCCAGATTGCTTCAGTTTGACAAGAGCTTGCTTTCATTGTGTTGCGTTTCATATTTAGATTTATCCTGAGCTAACTAGCTTTTTTTGTTATTACTAAATTCATTTGTCTTGCGACCTGGGCAAATGAGTCGGAAATTGCCCCGGGCAACGAAGATATACGCCGTTTTTGGTCATTTTTAACTACTTTCTGATTAAGATAGTGATTTTTTGTTTTTGTTTTTACAAAACGACAAGCTAATCTTTTTTAGTCTGAAAAAAGAAAATGTTTTGGTATCATAATCGGAAAATAAAAAAGGGTAAAAAAACGGCTGCGACCTGAACTCACCCAGCATGACTTGCAGTTCATTTGTCCTGGGCGCAAGACATTTGTAACCTAATATTTATAACTGTTTATGTCAATACATGTATATTTGCCAATGCGCATTTTCAGTA
This sequence comes from Peronia verruculata, assembly GCA_038406235.1. Lineage (NCBI taxonomy): Eukaryota > Metazoa > Mollusca > Gastropoda > Systellommatophora > Onchidiidae > Peronia > Peronia verruculata. Next base: position 2,595 of record JBCAUA010071879.1, read on the forward strand.
CAAAAAAGAAAAAAAAAGGCTACATTTGTGTACTTTTTAAATGAAATATTAAGTTACCCAAATCTTACTTTTTTTCAATGAAATTTGCAATGTCAATGAATTTTATGCATCTTGCTTGTTAGCATGGTTGAATTTGGTCTTCTATTTCTGTGTTTGACAATAATCCAGAAATGAGATAGACGGTGACTATGATATGCATTTTATACCAAATTTGGAATGATTGACACTTTTTCCTTACGAAAAAAGACAAAAATTGTATATACATATATCATATGCGTATTTATGTGATCTTTTTACTTTTATATTTCGTCAGCGATAGATCCATTCTCCCATTTTCCTTGCATATTGTATGAGTAGAGAAATCAATGAGAGAAATTGCTAGAGTTTAGGTTTAAGTTCACATGAATGATAGTGTGACAAATAATTATTGTATATTTATACTTCACTCTTGAGCATATGGACATCATTTGAATGCTTAGAATCATTACTTTGTCCAGGCTGGTTTGATTGTTCTTGTGATTGCATATTCCTTATTTATACATGTAAAATCTGCATATGTTTACACACATTGTTTATGTCAGTAGGTTTGTGCCTGTGAATGCATCAACATATATACGTTGTTCATGTGAGTAGCTGTGTATATTTGTGAATTTGAAGTGTTAAGGCCTGCAGTAATGTAGAATAGAAAGTAAAACGTCCCAAAGATGCACACAATCAATATGTCTTGCCGTTCAACTAAAATATTTTTTCTATCTTGTCCCATACCAATTCGCTCTCTGCGAAAAGTTCAAAAATGAAGTGGAAACCATCATTATCTGGCAGCAATAGCTGGACTTCTTATAATAAACCTAGTATGGTTAGATGTTTCAGCCCTCTTTGAACATGGACATAAAAATCTCAAAGTTAGCTCTGGATTCCTGCAATGTCTCCAGATAAGCTGAGCTGGAAAGTTTTTTTTTTTTTTTTATGTGGTGCCTTCATTAATAATGTCATCCAAATTCTCTTTACTTGATCAGAATATTGGCTCTTTTATTTTAGATCCGACACTCTTTAAATCCTTTTACTGCTACGCATATTTCCTTTCCCTGTATGAGGAAAATTTCACAAAATGGGCTCGATACCAGTGGACCATAACACAGTTTTATTCCTGTCAAGATTAAGGAGCCTTGACTGCTCTTTTAGCATACAACGCACATCAGAATGCGACCTAAATCAGATGCACTATTGATGTACAGCATATGTTCCTGTAAATCATGTTTTATGATAGCATGCACTGTATTTCATTAGTGCATCTGACCCTAGTCATATTCTTATATATGTGGAATGTACAGAGAGCAGTGAAGGAGTAAAAAAAAAAAAAATGTAAAAAAAAAAAATGTATGCAATAGTCACTTTTCTTGCACCAAATCTATTTTTTTATGTACATTATTTTGAAATACATGTAGATTGTACAGATGGTTATATAGATAAAAATGTTTCTGTATGAATGGTGATTTTAATGAAAGGAATAAATTATTATGACACCAAAATCGTTGTGGTTTCAGAAGCCATTATGGGAGAGTGAGAGAGAGAAAAGCTGACAAGGGAGGTAAGGGAGACAAGTGCTAGAAGCTCAAATTGTGTGGGAGTCGTGCAGTAGTAGAAGTTTGCACACGTTTATTTGAAAGGGGGAGGTGGCATGGGTGTGTGGCAGTTGCACTCAGAGAATGTTGAGGCTAGGACTTACTGGACTGCTGTGCTGCTTCTTTTGCTCAGATGGATGACTTAGAGAGAAAACTGACAAATTTTGAAAGTCACTTGCGTGTTTATTTTTATTTTTTTTTTTACACAAAGTTAAGCTTTTCTTTTGTTTGTTTGTTTTGTTTCAACTCAATCTGCCCAGATAGTTTCCCTAAGTGGCTGAAAGATAAGCATATTGTATAATGTAATTTTCAAAATTTGATGTGATGATCAAGATAAAGAGACAAACTGCAAGCTCACAAACTGGCAGAAGTACCAACAACAAATGAACAAACACTGGATACAAAGAATCAGTTATAGAATATTAATACTTTTATGCACAGAAAATATGAAAAATAAATACTGCCGTGTATAATAACTTATAAATATTTTGGCATGGCAGAATGAAATAGATATAAAATCATCACCATGATGAAGGCACATTCATTGGTTTAGAAAATTAGATATTCATTTGCTGATCATTAGTTTTTGTATTTAGCATCAAAAATAGGCATAACAGTTTAAAAAACTAAGACACATGCTGTATGGTATGACTATAAATCTTGCGCAGAAAACAAATGATAAAAATGTTGGAAAAGAAGCCAAAAAAAAGGAATATTTTTATATACATCTATCTGCCTTACACCTACAATAAGATTGCATCCATTTCTACTTGACATAAAAAGCTTGACATTTTTTGTTGGTTCAGGTCCATTTCATCTGCATGTGAATCTCATAAGTATCACTGGAAACTGAGGGCATGTCTTTGTTTTCTAAAATTATATCAATGAATTTTATTCATGTTCAAGAACTTATAGTCTAGACCCAGTGGCTGTTGGAAACAACCTGGTCATATGTGGTGTCAGTTATGTGGAAAGTCATTCAAAGGCATTGCAAAGTAAACAACTCTTATGAAAATTGGCCCTCTCAACATTTGTACTACAGAGGTCAACCTGTTTCTCGAAAAGGCGGCTTCATGTCTGGGTTATCATCTTTAGTAAGGCGCTGTTTCTTCATTAGCCACACCAAGAGATGATGCACGCCATGATGATATTCCTAAATGCACCTTCAGTATCACTGATATTGTCACAACAGGTAAAACAATACACATCACATACACTTTATTGACAACTACATGTAGTTTTCCAAATCCATGAGCCACAAGTCATACTGACATTTTGTTGCTAAGGAGAAAAATGACACATGTGTCTGCAGCTGCATGATGGAAGGAAAGACAAAACAGGTACTGTACTGTGTGAGTGTACAATGACTGAGGAGGCCAGAGGTCAATGCTGGGGTGGAAAGGTCACAAAAGATGTAATGGTTATTCACCCTGAATTCTGCGGAAAGATCCCTCAAAGAACTATTCAGAGATACGAGCTTACCCCACTGAACTGTACACAACGTAACAATCAGTCAAAGGCAAGAAACTTATGTTGGATTAATCATTCTGTCCCTATCTGAAAAGAAGAGGAATAAAAACAAGAGGGAACTACATCTTAATTATTCCTCACCAGTTTCTGTGCATTTTTGACATCAACAACTTCTACGTCCAAACATTAACCATATATCGAATAACTGACTACTTGTAGTTTGTTAGCACGAAAATTACATGTATATGGTTCTCCACACTTGCTGCTTGGAGGAGAAAAACTTGGCTTACATACAGCAAGCCTGTCTGCAGGGTGGCCTGACATCTTAGATGTGACAGTACAGTATAGGAAAGTCTATTCATGATCTTAGTTTTACATGGGAATACGTGTTACAAATGTTACATGACCAGGTAACTATCCATTGCAGCACATAAGTTAAAATTGAAAGTGAATACATGTACATATCTCTGCACCAAAGCGTCATAGCTAAATAGTTGAAGTGTATTTGTTTTCTCCTATGTCAGGTACACTCATTTCTTTTTCTGTTGATAGCAGCAACTCCACAATCACATGTAAGAAAAAATTGACATCCAACTCGCGACCTAATCATCATGCTAGTGAACAAACAAACAAAAAAAAACCAAAACAAAACAATAAAGGGCAAGTCATTTCACCGGGCCAGAGTAATTTTATGACAAATTTGTAACAATTAAAAACCACACAGAGTTGATACCAATCTGAATTTGTGCACTGACATCTTACATGGAGTCGCTCATTTTGCTGGCAAAAATAGACACAGGTATTAAGCAGATAATGTATGTGAACAGACTGTAAAAATGTACAAATGCTTGACAAATATTGAGACAAAACAAGAAAGAAACAAATCTGTGTACAAAAATGTATACATGTAACACAAAAGGTAACAAAAGATGGAAAACTATGATATTACAGCAGGCAGTACTGATATATGGTGTGCTTTCAAAGCATTCTGAATTCTTCACTTTTTATATGGGCATCCTTCAGTCTTGGACTATGGAGTTGTGCTTTGGGCATTTTTTTTGGGTACAGCATCTGGTGTGACTCGCCAGTCTGGTGTGGGAGTGGCAATCTCTGTAGCAGAAGTCACGTGTGAAGTCTGACACTTTTCTTACCATCCTCTTTGTTTCATGCTTCTTAACAAGTGTCTCTTCAAAATTGGAGAGACCTTTGTGCACAGTCTGTGTCCAGGCTGATTGTTTGAGGGCTGTTGCTTCCCAATTGTTTTGATCGATACTCACATTTTTTAGGTCCCTTTTGCATACATTTTTTAATCGCAGCTGTGGTCTGCCCATGGGACATTTCTCTGCACAAGTTGTTCTTTACTAGGACAGATGAAAACACCTCAGATCCTGTCTTGTGAACACACGAATCTCAACCTCAGTCAGATGGTAACATATGAGATGCGACACGAAATCAGGCGCTCGTCAAATTTTGAGCATATGGAGTTATTGGTATCACTGTGAAGATTATTCATTTCCCTCTCAGTGTATAAAAAAGTATTGGTCTACCTTAAGTAGAAGTTGAGATATTGGCAATTAAAGACAATGAGGGTGACAGGTTGCTGCAGCTGAATTTACTGAGAAAATGGCTGATCACTTTTGTAAATCCTTCTTTATCTTTGTTAGGCTATGCCACTAAATTACAATTTTTGGGCCTTTACTCATTCTATTTCAGTCAGTTGAACTCTGAAATGCATTTTTACATTGATATAGAAGGGTTTGGTGAAGAAAAAATAACAAAGTTAAAAATTCATTCACTGTTGAAAAACACGTGATTTCTCCAGTTGGTTCAGTTTGATGAGCACCTGATTTCATCATGTCGCATCTCAAAAAAGGAGTGCAAAAGCAAACAGTATTAGGTGACAGTATTCAAATTCTGACGCAAACTAATTTTTAGTTAGATCAACTCTCTCCTCTGGTATTGATGAAACTACACTTTGCATGTACTTCCAATTCTTTTTCTGGGACAATGAAAGAATACATAGCACAAAGTTTGATCTTACAAATATAGCAGGGTGCAGAACACAAAAATAAACCAATATTCATTTTTTCTTTCTGAACTATTTTGAGAATCCTCATATCTGTGTCAGACTCTGTCCTGGACAGTCATGGATCTATTCAACAAAAGTCAGTGCTCATACACCTCATAAATTGTTCCTTTGATGGGCAATGAAAAGATCATTTTGTGGTTGAGTAAACACAACCCAGTGTTTCAACTCTCAAAATGTCTGTCAGTGGTAACCTTTGGCTATCAGGAGTGTCAAAATTTCTGTCACGACTGATACTCAGGCATGTTTAGGATATGGCACTTTTACACTTAAAAATAAGGCATGGCTGCTGCTTTACTATTGTACTTGTGTATTTTTGGAAATTAACTCAAACTTGCACAATTTATAGTCAATGAGAGTTTTTAACCAGAGTGGTCCCTTGGTACTTCTAGTGTTAAAGTTTAATCAAAATTCCCAGACAGCCATTTTGTGCTGCAACAAAATAATATCATTTTTCTGATGCAATTGTGTGAGTCATTTTATGATGCACAAAAATAATATCATTTTCCTGTTCAACTGGAACATGAGCAAAAGGATAAACAAGCAAACAGAACTGTATATAATGAGCACACATATGACCAAGCAGTAATGAGGAAAAAACAGTAGTAACAACAACAACAAAAAAATAATGATTATAGCAAAATACTGCTTTTATCAATATTGACAAGGGCATTATTAAAGTTGTCCAACCAGGTTAATGTGTCAGATATCAAATGGGGATTCCAAAAGAGAATGAGGTATTTCGAGAAAAATCACATGACCGAGGATTTTCGCTCACACGCTGATTTGTTTACATGCTCTGCGCATGGCAGACAAATCTTGATGAATGATGAGCTTTCAAACCTGTCACATCATATAAATAAAGCCACATGTGAGCGATGTTGCCTCGATCATGTGACCGATCTTGAAATACCTCATTGGATTTTATTGACTATTATGCCATGGGTAAATATCTGACACACAGAAGTTGTAGTCAATCATTTATACATATCAAAAGTCAAGAAGATTATTTTCCTTTTCCAATGGTGGCTTTAACTCTGTCACAGTGTCACAAAACCCCTAAAATTGTGACTCTTAGTTCAGGCTGCGGTTTCATTCTGTAAGGCCACTAGTTGTGATTAATTTTGCCAAATTGTGTGAACTTATATTATTGAAGAAACAAAGAAAAAGAATGTTATAATCTGTTTAGAGTGTTGAATGTAATGATGTAAGCACGGACAAAAACACAACTTTCTGTCACAGTCTGAATCACATCACTGAGCATCATTTTTCTTATGTCAGAAAGAGAATGTTTAATGATAGTAACATTCTTTAGCTCAGGTAACCAAGTGTTGCATAATGATTGAGAATGCTGTGAAAGATCATAATCATGTTGTCAACGTCCAGTTCTAATCATGTAAGTGCCACATGAGATCAAACTCATTTTCTTGCCTGAAAAAAAAAAAATACTCAGTCCCCTATATGATTCTATGTAAGAAAATCCAAACAATCTGAATGGACATCTATTTCTCAGGAATGGGAGTGCAAATGTTATTAAGAAATCAAACACAAACTGAAGAAAACTGACATTGTGAGTTACATGCCCTGCATTTTAGGACTGATGAAGTAAGATTTTAGAAGTATTTTTATGTGGTTTTCTAGTTCTTTCTGTGGGAGAAGGAAGGAATAAGTAGTTTAAAGCTGGTCCTTTAAATATGCAGGGTGCAGATAGAAAAAAAAAACACTTTAAACAAAAATTGATAAAATATCATATATATGTTTCCATACTTCATCTGAGCTTTAGTATAATCTTGTCATGTCATTCATTTATTCCCTGATGCAGCCTGAGCTAGCAGTGGCTGAGCACTTTCATCCTCAGGCACTGTACTCTCATCCTCTTTGGCAGTTTTGGATAGCAAGGGTTCTGCACTTTCGTCCCCTGATGCTGCAGTCTCATCCCTTTGTGGCACATTCTCATCATCCTTCGAAGTCAGGCTTTCACTTCCTGCACTTTCAGTCCTACTCTGTGTGGCGGCAGTCTCATCGCTTCTTTCTGGTGACGTTGCTCCCTCCTCTCCCTCGGCTGCGTTCTTCTCTGATGGTGCTGCTGATCTGTTCTCCTCTGCTACTGTCACATTTCCATCTTCTTTTGAGGCTTTTTCCTCTAATGGTGCTGTAGTCTTGTCTCCTATTACTGCACTATCATCCTCTACGGTAGCATTTTCTTCTACTGGTGCAGCACTTTGCTCTACTGTTGAGGCACCTTCCGGGACCAATGTGGCACTTTCCTCATCTGATGGGGGACTTTCCCCTACCAGAGTGGAACTCTCTTCTGCTGCTTTAGCACTTTCATCTTTGCCTCCTGCACTCTTATCTGCTGGTGGTGCTGCCTCTACCACAGCTACAGTTGTTGCTGCCACAGCTTCAGGTTGCTCAGTGTTTGCAGCGAGATCTTGCATTGGCACAGCCTCATCTACTGCTGCATCTTCACCATCTGGTTTTGTGCGTTTCTCCTCTGGAAAAAAAACAAAAACACATTAACAGTCAGAATGATGATTATTTTTGACCAGCCCTATCTCATTCCTTGGCCAGGTATAAAGAATTTTGAACATGTAGTGTTAAAAACGAAAGAAAGAAAAAAAACAAAACATTCTCAACAGTCTTTTGAAAGACTGATCACAAAAATTTGGCTAAAATTATTATGATAAGAGTAAAACATTTTCTTTACATCATTTGTCCATAATTTTCATGAATTATACTTCAATCAAAGAGCACAAAAGTCATTTTTTTCCTTTTGCTTTGTTTGTTCCACAATGCTTGAGTCTGGCACACGAAATTGATCAGGGTGGTCAAAAACAGTAGCCATAGTGACACACACTATTGTGACCAAAATATTGACTTTAAACTTTACCCTTACCCTTGATAATAGAACCAAACTTTCCTCAGTGCCAGAATCACAAAAAGCAAATGAAACAATGTCGGTGTTTAGAATTTTCTGAAAACCGTGTCAGTGGCACTTAAGTGGGGGGGGGTGTGGTGGGGGGCGTGTCCTGGAGGTGATTTTTTTTATTACAGAGTTAGGTTATTTTAACCTTTTCCATCGTATTCAGCATGTTCAAATTAGAGGAAAACAGTAAAAAAAAAGGTGACTTTTTCATACCGTTGCCTTGGCAGCGCCGCCATCTTGGATTTTGGCGTCCCTAAATTGACGGATTTCAAAATCTATCTCCTCCGCCGGATTTCAA
>JBCAUA010071890.1:0-24862 GCA_038406235.1 Peronia verruculata
CATTTTCTCAGAAAGCTCAGCTGCAGCAACAGGTCACCTCCATTGCCTTAAATGGCAAATGTCTCTACTTCTACGTAAGGTACAACAAACATGTTTTCACACAAAGAAATGGAAATAAATAGGCTTAACACTGGTACCAATAACTCAATATGCCCAAAATTTGACGAGAGTCTGATTTCATCGTGTCCCATCTCAGTTGAAGACTGAAGGGGAAGGACAACAGATGTCCATTTTTAATACTTGGAAAACAGTCCATGGGTTTAGTCCTCAGACTTAGCTATCCCACCGACAAAGATCAGGAAGAAGAGCCACTGTTGCCCACAATAAGGGATTGAGCACAGAAGTCTTTTGTACTAAAAGTTCATTTTTCTCCTATTTACAGAGAGTGGACAAATATGGACATACTGTTAGTTTTGATCTTCCATTGGTTTAACGAAAAGAAAAAAAAAATGCTTGCAGTATAAGAACACTGTTATTATCATTATTTTACATTTATCAACATTATCACCATAGAGTCTGATGCAACAACCCACACTGATATAGGCTTGAAAGCAAAAAAAGATTTATTCCCTGAAATCTGAAAATAATACCCACATGCCTTTGTGATGTAACTAATCAATCAATAATTCAACACTACTGAGGAGAAAAAAAAATGGCTGACCCAAGCCATTCTATTGACACTGCCATCCAAAATCCTTCTTGTGTCATCACACATCACACAGGGCTGTCACAATTTCTTCCCTTCTGATCTTCTCTGTGTTGTCTCAGCTAGTTTTCTCATGCTCTCTATTCCTGCTTCTTTGGCCTCCCTCCTGACAGTTCTTTTAATTGTCTCTTTCGGTCTGCCCCTCTTTCTTCTGCCTTTGATTTCAGCTTGGAGCTTGTTTTGATATACTGCTGTCTTCCCTTCTACAGTGTGACCGATGTAGCACCATCTTTTTTTCTTAATTATTTTTGCTATGTGGGGCTGCTTTGAAATTTCCCTTGTTTCTTCTGTAGTTTTAAACTCATTCCATTTAATGCCCATAATTTTGTAAACATTTGCTTTCAAAGCCATTCAGCCTCCTTTCTATTCTCTTTGTCATTTTCCAACTTTCGCAGACAAAACACTTTCATGTCCAGCTATTTACACTTCTTTCCTAAGTTCCTTATCGATTCTATATCGCCTATTGTTGTTAAATGTATTCCGCACAAAGCATGAGCTAACACTGTGTTCCACATTAACACTATTTCAGTTTCCTGTACAGAAAATGATGTCATAGGTTCCTTTAGTTTCAATGCATCATACTCTATCAGTCATGAAGTTCTGTGCTAAGTTTAAGACCTCAGTGCCATTTAATTTCTTTTCTTCTTTTTTTTTCATTCCTTGCTTGGGCTCCAAATTAATTAATCACTAGACTTGACTGAATTCATCTGACAATTCTGCTGGTCACCCTACCAAACTGGAACTGGCACCACGAACAGCTGGCATACAGAGAAACACAGAAAAGGTGAATTCCAACATCTAGTTGTATAATCAATCAATAAATCTATCAATGTACATCACTGCCACAGCCCAAACACCTAATCTGATTCACCCAATTATAGATAATAAATTCTCAAATCCCATTATCAAAGGGGATTGAGTTTAACCACCCTGTTAATTTCTACTGGCACACACAACGGATGTTGACCACACAGCAAAGATTGGGGGAAAAATTAATCATTTCTGTGTTGAGATATATGCTGAGGAAACTTCTGAAAAACTCAAGATGTAAGGAAAATATTTCATTTTCTTCTTAATGTTATAACTTTAAACGATTTTTTTTTTTTGAAAATCAATCTTTCACTAGGTGAGAAGGAGAGTGATTTTTGTTTTCCTTACACTGCTTGCTGAACACCCAATGTGTCTGGCAAAGTAATGGGGATGATTAAAAATGACCCCCCTTCAGTCAAACATTTATTGGCATTTTTATCATAGCCCAAGTGCTTGATCTGACTCATAAAACATTCAACAAATGATCACTGACTAAGTGCTATTAAATCAAGAAATAAATCAATAAATTCTTATTGCTACAGCCAATATGCCTGATCTGACTTACCAAGTGAAATTCAACAAACTACAAAATACCTAGGTACTATCAAAGTTGGTACTAAATCTAATATTTGAATAACCACATTAGGCTTATCTGATCTGACCAAAGTATCTGATCAATTAAGTGTAGAGATCAGCACTCACACAAAACTAACCCAAATATCAAGGCATCATCAACACAATCAATGAAAACGTCAACTCTGTTGTCAATGCCACCTGTGCCTTATCTGAAGTACGGAACAAAAATCAAATATCTTGAGATTATCAGATTAATCAATAAATCTGTCAACACTGTTGGAGTATAATCAAGCATTTGATACCATGCGGCGCACCCACATAAGGATGAAAAAAAAAAATACCCAAATACCTAGTGGGTTAATCAAATCAATCAATGAAACAGTCAGCTGGGTTACCAAAACCAAAGTGTATGATTCAACTCACCCACTAAACCCAAAGAGTGTCAATAGAAAGTGCTGGAGGTATCAAGCCCCTTCATATAACATTAATATCAGTGTTTGAGAAAGGCAGTTTGTGCTAACAGATGAGTTTTACGTTTCTGTTCTCAACTGTCTGCTTCTTGGAGAGTAAGTCTAGTGTTAACTCTCTCAGTATGACCACTGATAGCTCTGACCAGGTTGACCCCTTGACACTTCTAGGGTTAAAGATCAACCAATACCCCCTCAAAAAATGTCAGTTTTGTGTTAAGAGATCAAGCAATCAATATTTCAGTCGACTCAATCAATTGCCATATCCCCAGTGCCCGATCTGACCCACCCGTCTCATCCTGAGTGTAGTATGAGCAGTGGCAAACCAACTGCCAGCTGCGAGACCCACAATGAAAGGTCCCGCACGGCCATATGGCTTCATGTAGAACTGATATCCAAATGAGCGATTAAATAAGGGTCTGAAATTAGGAGGTAATGGAAAATCCACTTGTCATAAACCGTACATGTATGTAAATATACAAACTCTAAAAACAATCCAAGCAATTAGCTATTATAAATGGATCCAGTTTGCAACTGCAACAAAAATTCAAATCCTAAAACACAGAATACAGAAATAAAAAGACAGAATAAAGATACTAACCAAAAAAAAAAAAAAAATCATAAAATTTCAACAAATGCTAGAGATCTACGATACATATATATTATATGCAAGTTGTATTTTGCAGTGTGATCAACACTGCCATAACATTATGGGCATTTCTGCAGTCCAGCTCAGACTGTAACCAAAGCAAGAATAGAACTTACTAATCCAGTTTCTCCTAGTCAGTTGAACAGTGGATTGATGTTTTCCGTGCCTTAAACTTCGTTTTTTTTCCCATTGGAGGAGAGACATAAAAGCATTTTACAGGTGGCAAAACTCTTTGAAATGCTGGTTTATTTTACTAATATCAATTTCTGTTTTGTTTCTTTTGTTTAAATTATTCTCCCAATCTTGTACAATGCCACTATTGACCAGGCACTACTGACAATATAATTATATATAGCAATAGTTTATTCAGGTGTATAACCAATACATCAACCAGACACATATCATATATGTGCAGAACTATTTCATTGTATATGTATCATAATTTCAGAATGGTGCAGATAAACTGCATCCTTTCAAACTCAAGGAAAGGGAGCAAACCCACTGCAGAGTTGTGACACTACTAGGGGATGAAAGAGAACACACAGCATTGTGCTAACACACCCTACTGAGATGATGTGAGGCTCCTGTTTTTGCCAGCCAATACCCTGCCATTACGCCCACGATGTATGGTTGCATACGTGTGTAAGGCTTGAAATAGTAGTTGCTCATGTAATCATCAGAATGCCTGGAACTAGTAAAACATAGCCAAGCTCTATTATGTGTCTGCTAGCTTCTGTGACATCTATTTCACTAATAGCTGTTCACACCTCTCCAACAGCGCCAGCTAATATTTCACAAGTTATTTCATTCTGTACTTTGAAAATTTTTCAAATCACCGATACCATACCAAAGACAGACAAGAGGGCAGACCTATCATTAGGTAAGTAGCATGGAATTATATTCAATACACTCTATAACTCAGTTTCAATTGAATACTATTATGATTGAGACTGAGTAGTGTTACCGAAAAGACATTTCCTGCAAAGAAATGATTTACTTGTATAAAATATTGAACAAGTTGAGAATTTCAGAAATCATAAAGTAAAATTGTGTATAAGAAATGAAGAGAGAACTCTTTTGCCATAGCGCTTCACAGCTGAGATGTGTTGTCTCATGCAAATTTTTGGCGTTCTATGCCCTCGTCACACGGACAAACTGCTGCTCAAAAGAAACATAAACTCTTTAAAGTAAAATTGCCTAACTGTCCCCTAAACCAACCAATACAAAACCAGTCATCATTTTGTCCGACATGATTTCACAGAGATGTCTGCAATATCATCCATTTCAAATGGCAAGTATCTCAAAATATCAAGATAAAGAAATGACAAATATTAACATGCTGAAAATTGATCAAGTTGCATTACATGTAAGTACAAACACGGGGGAAAAATATGAGTGTGGTGTGGTGTGGTCTATGGACTTATGACATGTAGTAAACAAAGATGCAATGGCTGCTAGAGGCAACAGAAAAAGATTTTAAAAAAAGAAGAGGAACAAAGTAATTTCTGTCTGTTATATCCATCCAACTTTTTCTATAGAAAACTTGATTGAGGCAAGACATAGATGTTCACACACTGATGTAAATCACATCTACAGCAAAAGAAAAAACTGAATGGAATTGAACTAGAATTATCTGCTTTTCCTTTTCTTGATTACATGGAGAGTTAATGTATGACTGTGCTGTTAGGTATCCAAGGAAAGGACTATATTACATAAAACTTGTCTAACTGTCCATTCATCAATCCCATCATTTACCAGTTCATAATATTTAATTCAAAACTCCCCCTCCCCTGGCCCCCCAACCTCTAGCCCCACCAACAAAAAACAATATCTAGAAAACAAAAATAGTAATACAGTAAATCGAGAGAAGCCTATAATTATCTCTGATGATAAATGTGGGGAGACTTCTTGTGCAACAGAATGACAAAGAATCATGGACATATAGATAAACAAAAAAAGAAAAACAACAAACAAAAATTTTTAAAAAAGAGAGGGAGAAAGAGATGGGGAGGACCTGGACATATAAAGGACAACACAACAGAATAAGTAAAAAGGCATTATGAAATCACATTTAACTAAACAAAAACATGCACAGTACACATGAACAAGGCCAGCAGTTTTTCTCCACAGCAAAGTGTTTTCATATCAAAAAGAAAAGAATGTAACCAAATGCACTACATCACTTTAAAATGTAGCATTCAGTTGTCTGATATCTACTATGTAATCCAAGAACAAAAGACAAACAAACAAACAAACAAACAAATAAATAAAAGTGGTAAGCGCATATATACATGAAGCAGAGTAAAACAAATATTTATAGAAAATTACACAAAGGCAAAGACACAGCAAGCCATAAATGTGATCTAATTGAAGAGAAACAGTTTGATTATCTGAAAGAGAAACTACAATGAATTAACTGAAAGTGATCAAAACACAAGTTAGTGTTTTACTATTTTTTACTACAGTTGTGGACAGCTGAGATAACCACCACAACAGGAGGTTGAAAAGCTTACCAAAACCATAACCGTACGATGAACATGCTTTGTGTTTCTTTCTTGAAATGAAGGAGAGGGGGACAATATATCACACTACATTGCTTTTCATATAATCCAGAGCATTATGTTTAAAAAAAAAAAAAGCTATGGGCATCCATAAGAATTGCAGTATTCAGTATTTATAAATATTTTTGATGAATGAAATAGCAGAAGCAAGGAAATATTTAAATTAGCATCATCTTGAAACTGTCAAACCAGAACCAGGACCTCTACAAAGGTATTTATTTATTTTCCAGAAATAAAATGAATTTAGCGGGAACAAAAGTTGACATTGTGCTCATTGTACAGTTTTATGCTATCTGGAGAACAATTGTAACCTAAACTATGATGATCCAGCATTTCATCACACTGGCCCCTGAACACTTCTAGAATTAAATCACATACAAGGAAGAAAGAAAATTGATAGCATAATATGGGAAGAAAAGTAGGTTTTTTTTTTTTTTAATATCTGATTTTTTTTACATCTGAAATGCTTGATTTTACATTCCCTAGAAGGTGAGAATTTCCTCTGCTTGTTTTCTGGCAGATTTAATAGCATGTCTATAGTGAAGAAGCTTGATGCACAGCACAAACAAAGAAAGAAAGAGACTTTCTGTTGAACACACCCAATTGAGACAAATTTTGCCATTGTTTTTCGACAACCAGAACCCTGTCACTATGCCCACAATGTACGGACCCACACGGGTGTATGGCTTGAAATAGTATTCATCCGAATATGAAAGTGCGTTCCTGCAAATAAAACAAATTCATTTTCTTGTCCAGACTGTCAGTAGTTTAGGTTAGATTAGCGCAATAGTCGGGTGTGGGGAGGGCCTTGGGGTCACTAGTGACATCCTGACAATTCTCCTCCAATTGTCTGATTTGTCTCTAAATCTCAGTGAGATGGTGAGACGGAAGGGAGACTGGCTTATCCTTTGGTGCTGTTTGCCCGCCCCCCCCCCTCCCCCCGAGAAAAGAAAAAAAATATGATACAATCTAGCCAATAGATGTCCAAATCTATTTCAAGACCTTCCGAGATAAAATCAGACATGTCCAATATTTCACCATCAAACCAAGAATTCCTAACAAACATAGTCACAATATATTTCAGGCTTTTTAATTTAGTAACTGAAAAGTCAATTTTTATGGACTTATTTGGCAACACCCCAGGAAATAATGGTAATATGTATGAATTAGTTGTCAATACTAACTCGACACACAAACCAACATCCGTGTGTCAGAAGAGAACAAGTTCATATCCATTTCTATTGTGACTACAAAGTACAACCATTTGAGCCCTACCCTAACTAAGCCTTCTTTTCTTCTGACCTGAGCTCATGGAAGCAGCTGACTAGATTCTCCAATCCTCATAGTTCAGTTCTTTCAGCAGATTTCTCTATATCATTCCTATGATTTTTAAGGAGTTAATGAAGCCAGAGATAAAAGTAAAGAAAAGCAGGTGAATTCTCACACAGCTGCAAAAACTGGTAAGACAGATTCTTGGAAACTATTTCATAAAAAAATGAAATCAAGAGAAGAAAGAAAGCATTCATTATCCAGAGCTAATACAAAATGCAAGCAGTCATATTAGAAAGAATGGCAATAAACATGCTCCAGGGGCCAAGGAATCTATTGTGGTGCAAAAAAATCCAAAGTTATAAGAAAAAAAAGACAGATGGTTGAATAGGACTATGAGGGTAGATTAAGAATGACAGGATATATTGATGGGGTAAGCATACTTATATCTACTGAAAATAAAATGGGTATGGACACCTAAGAGTAATGAGCAAAATATAATATAGACAGCATTTGGAAAGCCTGGCATGCTCACTGAAGAGAGATAAGTACAGAGACAGTGTGATGCATCACTGCAAAACCAGGCACATTGCTGACCATTACAAAAATAACACTCAGAATTCAGGGAACGAATAGATATATGTACTTATCATGATAAAACTGTCACAAAATTTCAAAGAGCATGTTTCTACTAGTGATCTCATCTATTCCTCTGTATTTAAAAAAAAAAAATTATTATTCCTATTGTTTAAAAACTTTTCTATGAATAGTTCTCCCTCCCCTCTCCCCTCTTCCTCATCATTCTTCTTCATGTTTCCTCTACTTTTTCAAAGTTAAAAATATTGTTCAACATTGTCTTTACAAATTTTTTGTTCTCTAGATTTTCAGATATTTGCAACAGAGTCTGTGGGCCCACATAATTATACTGAAAATGGTTTATCAACAGTAGTGAATGAGGAAAACAGCTGAATGAAGAGGAACTGACAGATTGATAGTTCAATGTTGAGAATGTTAGCTTGCGTGATACTTGCTAAGACTGACTAACAAAAAAGTGACAACAAGAAAAAAACAGGCTCAAGCATTGTGATAAACTGACAGAAAGAAAGAAATATAGTGGTGACAAAAATTTTTTAAAAAACCAGAGAATTAGAAAGATAAAGCTAAGAAGGGCTTTTTACACTTTTCTTATCACTGTTAACATGAACTTTCCAGCTTTATTGCACTCTTCATCGAGTTTATGCTTGCGTGAGGCTTACAACAAAGTGAAACATGACAGAGATTTGCCATGTTCTAATCCTACTGGCGTCAAAAGATGTAGCTGAAGAGAATAATATATAAAACTTATAAATTTAGGCTACAATATGATATTACAAGTGTGCCTTCCTTCTTCCTTTCGACTGCGTAAAATTATTAATTAACACAACTTATCTGCGTAAGAAGTAAAGACCCACTGTTGGAACAGGTTGGCTCCTTGACGCTCTAATGATTTAAAGTGATCAAGTACCATAGCAGTGATACATCACACATGTTACTATACAGCCGACTATATCACACCACAAGCCATGCCCAAACGGGTCAATCCACAGATCAACACTCTATCCACAATGCAAAGACCCACCCGTCCCATACGGACACGTCCATTTGTCTGAGCCAGCAAATAACCGGACACAAGGCCCATGATATAAGGGCGAAAGCGACACCATGGTTTAATATAGTAGCCAGTGAACCATGACCCTAATGGATTGCTGTAAAGTAAGAAGGCAAAAAGGATCATAACGAAATTCACAAACATACAATCATGATAAAATTCATATGATATCGTCAATGTCAGGCACAAATCATGAAATTGTGAATTGGGTATCTTTACAGGAAAACCTGTTGTTTTATATGTGTTCATCCATTGTTTTCCACCATAACCAAGACGCACTGCATTTCATGTGACCAGGCTGTGACTGATAAGACCAATTCATTCACAGAAAGTGCCACCACAGATGTGACATTTGTAAACCGCTGGTTTCTAGACTACAGAGTAGGCTCAGGATTTATGCATCTCTCAGTTCCTCTGTGCTTAAACAATTCTGCTTTGTCTGTAGAAGGCAACTTTCTTGCCAATACAGTTTCTCCATGATGAGTGGTCTTGCCTAAGAACATGCCATGTCTTGATGTCGATGCCGGATCTTTTCAGGGACATTTTAAAAATGAGCATTTGCTGTTTGTTACCTCAAGACGCGTCTTGCATACACACGATTTATCTGATTTGGATAAGTGAAAGAAATCCTAGAACTAGCCTCATCAGTCTTTTCTCGGACGATGGCCATACTTGTATCACTTGTATTTGCCACAGGATTTAAATAACTTTCATCCAACTGCTCAAGTGATTGTTGTCGGATTTGAGGAACTGAGCGCAACAAGTTTGAAGCAGATGGCAGATGAGAACTAAGTGACTGGTATGACTAGAGTGACTTCCGTTAGGGCCAGACTTGCAGAGAGTGATTGAGTAATGTGCAACTTACAATCTTCTGATGTAATATAGGATTAAGCTAGTATAGACCCATATCCCTACTATGCATAGACAAACATCTTTGAATCACTCAAACTATTTATCTTTTTATGTTGATGAAAACAGTATTGCCAAATACAAAAAAATGAATGGCAGCAAAATAAGCAGTGGTCAGCTGCCTTTCCTCATATGCCAAGGATGGCACAGTGATGATAAAGTATGATTTAATGACACAGCAAATTCTTTTAAATATTTTTTTTTATGACTATTTCCACCAGACATAGACATAACAAAACACAATACAAGGTGCCCTATAATTTGAGACAAAAAATAATGACCTAATTTACCTTTACACAGTTTGTGCCCGACAGCAACGACATTCCTAATATTAACATGCTCTGCCTATCAACCTTTGCCTCAAATTCAAAGCACATGTACTCAATTGGTGATTTCACACATGAAAATTACTGAACAGAATTAGTAAACTGTATCAAAAGGTAACAAGATACATAGTTACTGTTTAAGCAAAATTGTTTTATGCTAAGCTTCTGAAATATTCTTCTTCTTCTCTGCCAGTTCATCAGTTCCATGATGAATATATCTGAGAGCTGCCACACTATAACTGGTACGATAGAGATTGATTGATATGCCCTCTAGTGGGCAGTGAGACCAGCCTCTGACCAGCCAACAATATTTGTCTGATACGACCACAACAAAAACAATGAATGACTGTTTTGGTTGACTATGTCTTCCATCATCCACTGCTCCTTAGAGGTGGTAGGAAAACTCCTCAGGTGGAGCGAGACAGGTGACGGTCTTCAGAGGAAGAGTGGGTGACCGCGAAAGAGAATATGCTGATGAATTCATTTCAAATGGCCCTCATTATAGCAAGGGCAGTTGGAAAGGTTTCCGAATTCTCTTTGTCTTCTTCCTACCTATGACAATATCATAATGTGGTGACCTCCTGCATAGAGCTGATGTTCACTCTGTGATTTACTATTCCGCATTGACTTTCATTCTTAAAAGGCTGAAATGACATTCACAATGCCAATCCAGAACTACAGGAAAGCCAAAAATAATGGTCACTGTGTTCCATCCACTATACAATATAAATTTCAAAAATATTTTTGAACAGAGGGAAACCACTCCAGCTGCTCAGAGGTCAAAGCTGTGGAAATCGTTAATAACAATTCTATGAAAGAAAAACATTTTCTGGGAAAATCTCAGAAATTCCAGCACTATCTGTGTTCCTCACTGCTCTGAGATAACATCCTGCACTGGCTGAAATCTCTTAAAATTGAAGATATGTAAAATGTCAGCCACGTGTCATTAAGTAATCTACCTATAAATATCCTGCCAAATACAAGAGAATTTTCTGGAAAGAAATATGTTCTAGTGAGAACTTGCATGATCCATGAAAATATTTTTATATTATGTCAAATAACATCTGACATTAACCATGCACAGTATACATTCTGATTGAGTGCATGGTGACCCAGTGCAAAACAAATGGAATGTTCATGTCATTGGTGATTTTTGCTACGTTCTCAACAAATCAATTTTCTTCAAGCCACTTTATCCCTGACACCTCTTTCTGAAACATCCGGGACTTTTCCCTCATGATATGCTCCAGGAGCCCACGTCTGGGAGCTCTTACAAAAATGAGGCCATAAACCATCTCAGTCTATCTCAGTCTACATCTTTATAGTGGAATTTAATTAAATCATTCATCCCAGCTTGATTCAAGAAAATTGTAAACATGCCATGGAGCAAATTGCTGGAGATGCTTTTTCGCAACTTCCTTTCACATCCTTCCTTACCATTTTGCTCTCAATTGTTGCAATTATGCTATGGCCGGAAAATCCCCTTCATACCAATTGTCACATTAAGGCGATGTATAACTCTCTTTGGTAGAAAACACCTTTAGTTTGTGACTTCCTATCCTCTCTAATTCCTTCCACCGATGTAGCCTAATTCAGCTGTTGCAATAATGCCACAATTGCCATAAAGGGTTTTTTTGGGGCTGTCGCATAACTGCAACAACTGGGAGCAAAGTGTTAACCCAGAATCAATATTATACATTTTAAGATATTTTTTAACTCGTAAATATCACTGACAGCTACAAGTGTACTCCATTAAACAAAATCCAATACTAACACAATATTACTATATATCCATCCCCATTCCTCTTTCCTCTCGAGACTCTCTACTTAAGTGACTTACCCTCCAGCAGCTGAGACCAAAGTGGCCGCCCATTCCTTCTCAGTGGACAACACACCTGTTGTGATCCAGGTGATCCAACAGAAGCCCAGGCAGGTGAAAAGGCCAACATACTTGTGACTGAACAAAGGACAAAGAATGCAGGTACAATCAATCATAAATCTTTTGTTGTTTGCAAATGCCAAAAACATGCACGCTTAATAAACTACAAGCCAAAATTACACGTCGCTAAATGGAGAATACACCAGTAAAAAAAAGTGATAGCCATTCTTAGAGCTCACGTCAGAGCATCTGTGTAAGATATTCACTACCAATTTTTACTGATAAAGAATTAGATGAATATATTGTTATCGAGACTTTTTCCACCTTCATATCATGTATCAATGTAGACATAACTGCAAATTATTTTACAACTGCAAACCTTTTTCTCATTTCTTTCCTGGAAGGAACATGGTTAGGTTACTTCCCAAAACATTATCACTACTCAAGTTATTGTCCATAATTATTTTCTCTCATGAACAATGCTTCTGTGCTTTTGTTGACTTGTATGTGTATACATGTAATTGTTTCTTTAGCTAAAACAAAGATAGGACCCCAACCTGTGCCAGTCATGATGGAGAAAAGTTATCATTTAAACTCTTGATGGCTATCCCACTCTGACATCAACGTTTAATAAGAATCAATAAGTCTGGAGTTACATTTCATGCAACATTCTCCTTCTCTAAAGGCAGACTGACAGATCTCATTTTGGGCAAACTTAAGCTGATCCAAATCTCATTAATGAAGTTTCCAGTATAAAAACAGGATAAAAGAATTTAATATAACATGGTATGACGTTTCAGTCTCAATTTGCTGTCACAATAATTATTTTGATGCCAAAAAATGAAAGTCAACTGAAAATGATCATCTGCTTCTAGTTGTGCTTGTTAATTTATGGAAGTTTTAGAGGTTTTCAGAATGGAAGGCATAATATAGAAAATTAATTTATCTTTCTTCATCTAAATAAAGAATGAGCTTTAGTTTTAAGAACCAGTCTTAATTTTCTACTGATAACAGTGACATATTTGATACACACTCACAGATCTCTTCAAAAGGCTGAGAACTAAGGATAAGCTATGAGTCTTTAAAATGATTAAATGATTTCAGAATACAAATTTTAAATTGGAAGGGACAAAAGTCTGTCATCACAAATGAACTAATAGTTAAATTATAGACTTTCAATGGTTTGTTCAGGTGTTACTATCAATTCTGTTTTAAAACTTCATCTGGATCTTAAAGGGTTAGGACATAATAAACTTTGCACACCTACCACTATGTAAAAATAAAACTGTTACTTACAAATAGAGAGGCAGCAACATCAAGGGGCTGATCACAAAGAACTGCATGTCACTGGACAAATACCAGGAATGTTCAAAACACTAGAGAGAGAAAGTAGGCAAAGGGTTAAGTGCCCAGTCAGTGGTGGTAATGAGAACAATGCTAGGGGGACCACAAAACCGGCAAACACTCACCATTTTGCAAACCCAGATAACACTTTATGATCCAATGTTACAGTATTTAATATGATACAGCACGACCACCACTTCAAACCACTATTCGTCCATATTAGGCAAAACTGTTTTATCATGAGATATGTAAAAATGGCCCCTTGTCTATGTCCTCTGTTCATTTTGACTATCAGAAATGTTTATATGTTTGAACCAGTCATGGCTACGCATAAGGGGCAAACAAAGTTCTAGGCACTTATAGGCATAAAGAAACTGTCCCAGGAAGTGGCTACACAACTGTATTCTTCTTAACATTACATGTACCATACATGATACCATGACAACTAAATGCATAAACCAACTTTATACATTCCAGCTAAAAATAAATAATCAAATGCTTTATATACCCATAGCGGATAAAAGCAGTAACTATCTTCAATCTCTATACATTACATTTTTCAACATGCCAGATTGTGTTCTATATTGATCGTGGCATAAAACCCCCATCGCCCTATTTGTGTAGCTTTGATTCCCATTAAATGTCTATTGAATTAAACTCAACAGATATTCCATTTACACAAGCATGAATTAAATGTCTTACTGTTCTACAGGACCTATGTAAGTACTTTCACATTCACAAAATATTTACCAAGAAAAAACTTGGATTACTGCAAATTAAATTCCGTCTTTCAAAATCACAGTTTGTAGTTCGTGACCATGATACAGATAAATTCTTTAAATTTTTATTTCTCTAGTTATCAAAATTAGCCTCGAGTACTTTTCATTCTTTTAAAAATTCACATAAAATAAAGGAACTGTCTTTCCTGGATCAAAACATGCCTTAAAATTCATGGGAGAGAGCATAGGTCCTAGAAGTGTCAAAAAAAAAAAAAAAGACTACAGTACTGCTTTTTGTTTTTTTTAATAACTTTTATTCCTGTTTAAGTTATAACAGTGTAGGCCTAGATAGCAATAATGACCACAATGCTGTATTGTAAGTTACTCTGAAAGTCATCCCAACACAAGCTTTGAGTAGATTGACTTTCTGACACAGACAGCAATAGGGAGAATAAAGTTACATTATAAGAAGGCAAGGCAGACTGGGGAAGAAATGGGCAGATAATATTGCTGAATGGACTATGGTGAACTTCCCCACAACCCAAGCACTCACCCACAGCTGCCAGAAGTGGAGCTAGCTGGTGCAGCACCTGTCACTGCAGCGCCCCTACGACCCCGGCAGCGTATGAGATCAGTGAACAGGGATTGTGAGTTAGTTCAAAAATCATTCCAACACAAACTTTGATAAGTATGGTTTTCAGCAGATTGACTTCTTGATTTGACGCTTCTAGAGCTAATGATACGAAGTCAGCCCCTCTCTCCTTTCCCTCTCCCCTTTGCACTTACAATTTTTTGTGTTTCCAAGAGGTTGTTGATATAGAGCAGATTGCCCCACCAGTATTTCTCACAGTTTGACTTGTCCATAGGCTGCATGTTAGACCACAAAGCTCCTGAACCCAGATATTTCTGAAACCCCAGTACTAGGAGCAGTGCCAACATGTAAGGCGGCGTCAGTCTGGCAAGTAAGCAAAGGAGCAAACAAACAAAAAATTGATTAAACATCTTTATGATTTTCAATATAATTTACATTTTATATGTTTTCATTATTGCCCTGACGAAGAGCCAAGCGGGCTTGAAAATTTGGCAGAGATTTGACCATCACAATCAAATTGTTTATAGATTTCTATGTTATTTGTTTGTCTTGATTTGTTTTGCTAGTTCCCGGTCTGACAATTCTATTGTATTTTTATAAAATGATTTTCAATATAATTTTCACGTTGGAATAAAATAGCTACTCTCAAACATTATTTTGTGCAATATTCTGGAAAAATTCTGTAGTTGTGGGAAATTAGAACTGAAATATGACTTACCTCCAAAAACGATGGAAGTAAAAGAGGCCCCAGTTCAGTCGCCACCCTTTCTTCTTCATTTCTTTCATGGTCAGATATGCTGTCAGCAGCCCACTGAGTTACAGAGAGACAGGCAGGAAATAACACTTCATCAATAAATAAAACTTTAAACAGAAAAGTTTAACGCTGGACTTTCTCCCACCTAATTTTTTTTTTTTTTGCAACAAATTATTCTCTCATTGATACAGATTTTTTTTTTCCTTTTACAATGAAACTATGCAAAGATCACATTGTTCTTTTTACTTCAATGCTTCTCTCTTATTTAAAGTATCATTTACAAGCAAAAAAAAAAAAATGCATTGTGGAAAAAGACACAAAAAATATTGCAAATATTGAAATACAACACACTTCTGCAAGAGTAGACATATGGCCTATATTTAAACATCAGGTTTTCAAAGACAACCACACAGATAGATAGATATAAAATATGTACACACCACAACCAATATGGACACAAATTATTGATAAATAATAACATGCAGTTGTTACACAAATCAGAAAAATAATATTTCGTCTCACACTTGTTTTCCCCTTAATATTTTTATACAAACAATCCTCGGTTTAAGCAGACTGGAATCTTTAAGTTTGCAATGGTACAATGTGCCAGTTCAGCCAGGCATACTTAGATTCTTTGACTAGATACATCTTTACTTTTTTCCTAGTTAACCTCCAGTGATTTCCAGAGGTAATTTTCTGAGTATTAATAAGGAATGAAAGACAGGTGGCAGTAACTAACATGAAAGCTGTAAGTAAGTGGAACATTATTGTTGGATCTATCACTGTTTGAAAATTCATAAAACTTACTAAAGACTATGAGCCATTTTGACCGTCAGTGTAATTTACTTCCCTTTGCCCAGTGCAAGAGGTATAATACAAGCATTGGAAAGAAGAGGAAAATCATTTGCACGCTTGTTGAGTGAAACATAAGAAACAGTAAATTCTGAAAAATTCACCATATGATGAAAATATTTTTTTTTTCCTATTGTGATGATTGTTTCATAATTTTTTGCACTATATGTTTCAAACAGCAAAAGTGATTTTTTTCCTTCTTTGCAAATGTTTGTCCTATACCTCTTGCACTTGGCAAAGGGAATTAACCTAGCTCGCTGAAAAAATGGCTCACTCTCCTTTAGGTTTCTCCTATAGTTAGCGTAATTTTTGGAACTCTTCAGTAATACTGCAAAGCAGACTAAGCAACTTTCTTAAGTAAAACAGTGTTGTGCAATCAGGAATTCTGCACACCACAGTATTCATCAATCACAACATAATAATGTGACAGTGCTAATGAATTACATTAAATTTGAGTTCAGTTCTTTGTTGTCCTATCTCCATTTTGGGTGATTTGGAGATATGGGATGTCATGTGAAAAAGGGATGGTAAATCTACCATATACTGAAGTCATTTCACCAATCACTTGCCCAAACTGGTATATTTTGAAAATAATTTTACCCTATCTCCTATGTACAATAACAGTTGCCAAACACAACTCATCAATTTTCTCAAAATGTGAAAAATGGAGATAGGGCAACAGAGAACTGAGCTCACATAATGTGAGTTCAATCTTTTTTTTTTTTTTTGAACAAAAATACCAGCAAACATATGATATGTGACACGATGAAATCAGGCTCTTGTCAAATTTTGAACATGTGGAGTTATTGGTATCACTGTGAAGACTGTTCATTTCCCCTTTTGTGTGTGAAAAAATTATTGTTCTACCTAAAGGAGAAGTTGAGACATTGGCAACTAAAGACGATGGGGGTGACCGCTTACTGCAGTTGAATTTATTGAGAAAAAGACTGATCACTTTTGTAAATCCATCTTTACCTTTGTTAGGCCATGCCACTAAATTACAATTTTTGGGCTTTTACTCGATCTGTTTCAGTAAACTGAACTCTGAAATGCATTTTTTGATTGATATAGAAGGGTTTGGTGAAGGGGAAAAAAATATGTTAAAACTTCATTCACTGATGAAAAACACGTGATTTCTCAGGTCAGCTCAGTTTGACGAGCGCCTGATTTCATCGTGTCCCGTCTCATATTATAATTTTTTTTATATCACTTTTATTTGAATAGGTTTAGTCTGACACAAACTGTTCACTCCACAATATGGAATATATAATAAATAAGGTTGTCATAAGCCTATTTCATCCATTCTTTATTTTTCATGTATATAAATAGCCGGATGGTTCCGCTCAGGAAACATTATTTAACACTAAAAATTAGATCATCAAAATAAAATGCAACAAAATGGTATTTAGAATTACGCAAATCATCCCATTTTCCCAAAGTGATGAAAGAGCAAAAACCTGAAATTCATCACTGTGCAGAAACTGGGACAAAATTATTCAACAAAATGACGATTTCAAATTTAAAGACACATGATATTCCAGAGATAAAAGCTTATTTATCCATATGCAGTTAAAGCTTTCAATCTTTAATAGATGTACTTTACTCTGTTAAAACCATTAAGATCTTTACTTTCAATGATTAAATTTCTAACAATTTCTTTTGCTTAGTTTTTCCATTCATGATGCCAAGATTCTCCTTATAATATTTGCAAGTTTGATATTACACAGAAAATGTTCTTAAACTTTTGGCAGTTAACAGTTATCATTACTTAGAGAGGTTGCAATCCGCAAAGCCTAATGTAAATTCTCACACTTACATAGCTAAAAAGAAGTGAACATTCTTCAAAATACTCATGAACAAATTCTTGTTGTACAAGTTTTCTACCATCTTTTTGGGTCAGTAATAAATTCTAATTTTTCATAATATTAGTGATACGCTAAAAATATGACCCAGCAGTCTTTCTAAGTGATGACACAGCTTGGTCTTATGTCCCAGATAAGTTTGTTTAATATGAAAATGTTCCATATTGGAAATCATAATGATCATTATAATGAGCTATATAAGAAATGACAGACAAATATCACTGAATCACTTCATTCAGCTAAGAAAAAGATAGAATATATTAACAAGAAAGAAAATGCCAAAATTGCAGTAACTCTTTATATTTGATAAGAATGCAAATTATCATAATTTTTAAATCTTATTTTGGAAGGCCAGTTCAAGTATAAATTATTCTACTGAGAGAATGCATCATTTTGTAACTTCAACCTCTCATGAGCTGTTTAAGGCATTAAATGTTACACTATATTATTGATACACTGTGGCCAAAGTCACTACGTAACACAGGGGTACAAACTTTAATTTAAAAAACCTACTCCATGCCGTATTGTCTGTCTATCTAAAAACTATTAACATAATTATATGTTAATATAATCATAATCTGTAATTATATATGTAGTGGGAGAGGGAGAAAAAGATATACAGAGAGATGTGGATGCAGCGATACAGATATATACATAGTACAAATAGGAGAAGCCCGATACTTCCCAGGCTCCCAGGCATGGGCTTACTAATGTTTACTTAAATCTGAACATAGAGCCATAAACTAGACCTGCATTACAAATAAAAGCCCTCTAATGCTAGGTTTTTCTCATCTTAGAGATACAGATATATAGATAGCATTAACAGGAGAAGCCCAAAATTTGGAAAGTCCGATACTTCCCAGGCATTGGCTTACAAATGTTTGCTTTAATCTGAAGTTTGAGCCATAAAATAGACCAGCATTATTAATAAAAGCCTAGTAATGATATGTTTTCCTCAGCTTAAAATAAGTGCCTCAACAGATGCACTAATTTGCATGAATATGGGAAATACGGGGAGAAAAGTTGAAGTTTTTGAAAACTTAGTTTTGAGAGCAAGGTCAACTACTGCTTGTGAATGCCACAAGATTACCCTGTGAACCGGCTGCTGTTTTTTTTTTTTTGTTTGTTTTCCTTTCTCTCAAAACACAAGATGTCGGACTACCCTCCCAAGGTAGACAAGGGAACATGTCCGTCAATAAACATGACAGTTCTATCTTCCTTGTAGAAATGTAATTTTTTGCTGTCGCACAACTGGAAAATCCAATGCAATTTCGCAAATTTTCAGTCTCTACAGTCAAATTACTGAATATCGAAACTAACGAAAAAGAATTGTTCTTATTCTTTTTCTTCATTACTTACCATTTTTATTCCAGAGGAACATGGAACATGTTATTCTTCTTCATATCTCCTCTATGATTTTCTGTCTGTCACTGGATACCACTTTTACTTCGGTTTCATTCATAGCGAATACAACGTTTATTTATTACTGCTGAAAGATACTGCATTTTGTTGTTCCAAAACAGACCATGGGCAACCAGTGGCAAGTTTGCGAGCAATAGTCTACAATAAGACAGCCAGTTTTCTAAAATCTATTATGATGTCTGCTATCATATGAGTGTTACTTTGTCATGAATTGTTCATTCGAACACTGACTGATCTTCATTGCAGAACAAAAATATTCTCAATTCCCAGTCCCATCCTTTTATTCAGCCTCTTCATAATTTTGTTACTGGCTCACATTGGTTGTCTCTACGATCAAGCATAGAACTGGACCTTGGTAATGGGATTTTGTTTAACCCAGCCATCAGTATGCATATGGCTACACTGTGTCAGATATAGTATTAACAATGTTCACAACATACAACGATATATTAAGATTATAGTGTGATTAAGAAAGAATGTAGAATGCTGTTAAGAGCTATAAAAAAAAAAAAAGAAATTAATGTGGAAACATGCTGTTTGCAGTAAAACTTGCTGCATGGTAACAAGTTAACCATGGGATGGAAGACATAAATTAAAATTTATGCAACCTTTCCAGTCTGTCATGCACAGTTACCTGAGTGTGAAGAATGTATCCACTGACAGGAATGCATTGGCTATAGAGTTAAAGGTCCATCTTTTCAGGAGGGGAAGAAAAGCTGAGGCCAGATTGGCTGTGCAGCACAAAAAAAAAAAGGAGGGGGAGAGAATGCAGGAAATATTAAATGCATAATGGGAGGCAATTTTCTGATGCAACCTGATGCAAGATGTATTACATTATAATACAATTCCCACAACAACTTACCAGCACCTGATGTGATCATGTGGTGTCTCAATTTGCACAACAGGAGGTTTACAACATATATTATATTTATGTCACCAAGGACATAATCTACTGCAACATGATTGTGGCAATTTGATACTAGACTACTTTTTTAGAGATGATTATGGCTACCCTCAAAACTAAAAAACTTCGATAAAAATAACTAGACAGGCTGACTGTCGAACGACCATGAGGAGATGTGTTGCAAAAATGACCACACAGCGTGAAGGCATCAAAACACAGTTGAAGAAGTAGGATTGGGTCAAAGGGTGACAGTGGCAGCACACACACACTTAGTAAACAGTGGGCCTAACAGCTGTAGGTATTTCAAATTCAATATTTGGCTGCCACATAACCTGGCAAATTCTATAGATTTGGTCTTCCCATTAGATTAAAAAAAAAAAAAAGGTGGTTTGTCCAAACTTTAGACTAAAACTTCAGAACACATTCCTGAACTCAGCAAGTTGTCCATTGTGAGTATGAAGGAGATGATTGTCAACAAATTTATATAAAGTGAGAGAATAGGCAGAGAATAGTGTCATGCTAAAGCGCAAGTTATTCATGGTGCTGATTTGAACGCACTGGAACAAACAAATAAAGACTTTATAATATTTATCTTCTAAATGTTCACTGATAGCAGCAATAGAACTGTCCATCATTCATTTCATGCTAATAGACTAATCACATTCAATGTTTCTCAGCCAGCAAAAGCTCTCATTTTATGGAATACCATGAAAAGCACTGTTATGAATATGCTGCTCTCTCTCTATCTCTCTCTCTCTCTCTCTCTCTCTCTCTCTCTCTCTCTCTATATATATATATATATATATATATATATATATTCTGCTCTATCTGTAAAGTGCCCAGAGCTTTTCTTTTTTAAAAAAATAATAATTTGTCACTGATTATTTAAAGGGCATGAAATATTATTTCTGTGTTTTCCATTATGTAACAATATGACAAATTCTCATACTCCTAAAACCATTAATAAATATTTATCATTCCTTCGATATCAGATGTGTTGGGTTTCATGACTCCGACAGCCGGAGATGAAATATGATGATCTTTCTAAAAAATTCAAGTTGTAAATTTATTTCATTTTCAATCAACTATCCCCTTGATAAAATGTGGTCTTTCACTATAAAAATACTTGTAGAACTGCAACAGCTTTGTTGATTTTTTTTCTTTTGCAAAATTAATAATTAAATATTTACAAATTCCCTAACTAGCAGAATTAATTATCTTAATGCATTCGAAACTTTGTCTACGACACAGAGGAAGTATTTGATGACGAGAAATAGATGACAAAAAGCATCTTGAACAGGTATGAAAACTATTGCTAATGATACGGTGGCAGCCAAGCTAAATTATGGGTAGCCTGAATGAAAAAAAAAAAACGCAACTCAATTTTTGTTGTTGTTGTTGTTGTTGTTTTAAAGATTTACATACAAGCATGAAAAGGGAAGATATCACACACAAATCCACGCTTTGAGGCAAATGAGTTTGTGGACTGAGTGTGAAGAGGATATTTGTACTGACTGCACAGCACAGATTTTAAGCATATGAGGTGAGGTAATCTAAAGTACAGCACTGCTGAGCTCAAATTTAAACAGCTAGGAGACAATGCATTGACGCTACACAGCATACAGAGGTGATTTACAGAAGAGTAGCTCTGAAGCTGTGAATATGCGCTAAAATTTCAGCATATCTACCTCATGGTGAAAAATGTATCTACAGACACAAGAGCATTGGAGATCCCGTCAAAGGTGAAGCGGTCTAAGAGACTCGGCATTGCCGTGGCTGCGTTCTCTGTCCATCACATACAAATTTTTGTGAAAAAAAGACTTACTTTTGTTTTCACATCCAGATAAATTTGTAAATGAGGGTTTGCATCTTTTGCCATTTACTGTGAGTCAAAAAAAAACAAAAAACAAAACAAAAAAAAACACACACACACACAAAAAAAAACAAAACAAAAAAAAAAAACAACTGACAAACAAACAGGCAAACACACATGTAAACAAATGAAGGAACAAACTGCTTTCGTTAATAAAATCTATGCAGATCTATCTAAAGCTTCATGATTTTTAGCAATGCTGACTACTACAGATACGCTTCGTGTACCTGTTTAAGAAAGCCAGTGTTTTGAACAAGTTAAAAGTTTGAACTGAGGGGGTGGTGGGGGAGGAGGGGGGGGGGCATTAAATCATTTTAAATCATTTTACATCAGGGGTAAAACTATGCATACTGAATCATTGAAAAGTTTATTTGGTCTCAAAACCCAATATTTGAACCAAACAATCAATTTTGGGACCCTTACAACCTCACTGCCCTATGCATTCAGCCATTGCTGTTCAATGGGGTTTAACAAATCCCACCTTGATCTTTGCTGGTTTCTAGAACCTTTACTGTTTTATCTAGGGCTTAAAGAATAGAATTGAATACATATGAGTGCCTTTGTCTCAGACAAAGTTGAAACATCTGCTCACCATAGCATGTGTACTTATACTGTTTTCATTCAGTATGATTTTGAGTTTGGTCACCTTTCAATATTATTACTACCGCTTTCACACAGTGTGAGGAGTTATGAATCCAAACATATGAAAAAAGAAATATAATTTTGTCCCCTTTCCTGCATGACGTGAGTTTTGCAAATCTCTTCTGTTTGTGATAAAATCACGTGAGCTTGGGATCACCAGCAAAACTATCACAGCTCAGGGAGGTGTGAAGATGAAAACCACTGCTAAGCCACAAATCTAGATTGTGCAGGTGGTTATGCACTGCTTTCAAGATCACTAGCTAATGTAACTGGAACTACATGCCACCATCTGTCACTGCAAATCTGCCAGAGATATCAACTGCTGAAGAATGATGGCCATGAAAGAAAAAAGTTCACATGGCCAAGGATATACTTCAAAGGATTAAACAAATTCATCATAACATTTCATTTTCCTAAGCAAACTCACAGAATCTATATATATATAAGTTTGTTAGATATGATTCATAATAACGATTTATCCTCTGGTATAACAAGCACAAATTGCAAAATCAGTCAAAATGAACTGCTTGATATTTTCAAAACACACAAATAAAAAACTTAAGAAGTGAGGATAAAGTAAAAATTTCAAATTCACCTCACACTTTTTTCTCTCTCTTTTTTTTTTTATCAATGACAAATGTAAACCACTGACAGATCTCCTGCTTCTGGATATGCAATTTTCTTTTTCAGACAATATTACTTGCTAGTAATATTATCAAAGCCACTGCCTTTCACACAAATTCAGTTGCATGCTTCAAACTGCAGAATAATGCTCGATTTCAAGTTGGAAAGCCCAGAATCTATTCAAACTTTCATAATAAACTATGATATCTATACAAAAACGTTCACAATAAAATAGCCTTCTTCAAACACCAGTGATCCTATTTAAAGTCAAATTACTACGTGTTTCATGATTATAAAATTAAAAATGACTTCATTCAAGTGCAGTGCATGTGTGTTAAAACAGCATTTAAGCCATGTATCTCCGTTAAAAAAAAAAAAAGAAAATTTTCAAAGGCTTTGGGATGGTTATCCAATATACATAATATCAACACAATGTGCTTTATGAGCTCAAGGCAATCAAGGCCATTAATATTATATTGCGAAAGTTAAGATTTGGATATCCTAATATTTCAACATGAAAGTTAAGCATTCTGATGCCTCTTAAATACTGACACAAATATCTTTATTGATGGCTGCAGATTTCACCAGCAGCTTGTTGAACTCCTAAAAACAGAGATTTAATGAAAGCTCTCTTATTTATCCATAGAAACTGGGTACTACAATGTATGTCTGTGATATCTGACATGAGTTAAGACATACATGTTTGTATTACTCCAGATTACTTACGGAAATACTGTATCCCAAAGGCATAGGTATGTCCAAGGATGACCCAGGTCATACTCAAGAAACGAATGCCATGCACAGCTCCAAGCGATCCAGGGGGTTGATATGTGTTCAATATTTTGGACCCATTGGTGTAAACAGAGAAGGCTAACAAGATTTTACTGCAGACACCTGTCAAAAGATATTGGTCTTTTCTTCATTCTGTACTGTAAAGAGACAAATCCTATCTTCTTGGGGCTGATGGGAATAATTTCACTATGGGGTGACTGAAATATCATTTGACTAGAATGATTTTTTTTTTTCATTTCTTTTTTTTCAAATGACATGGACAAAAGGATTCACATTGAAAGTGTCTAAAATCCCTGATCGGGGATTATAGACCTGGGGGCTAAAATCCCTGAATTTGCTTTTGTGCATGCGCGAAAATCAAAACCGGCACTACAGTCCCTAGAGGATACATGTTAGCGTTAGGGTGGTCTTGTGCTGGTAGATGGTCTCATACATGTTTAGCGTCAGGGAGGAGCGTTATGGTTATGGTTTTTATAAGCTTTTCAACCTCCTGTAGTGGTCGTTATCTCAGCTGTCCACAACCGTGGTCCAAAAATAACATAACACTATTGTGTTATGTGTGCTAACCATCTTGGGGAGGAGCGTCACCCGCTCGTCGGACCTATATGTTAGCATTAGGGTGGACTTGCGCTGGTCGAGGGTCCCAGCAGGCTAAGCCAGCGGGATTGTTTTATTATTTGGT
>JBCAUA010071891.1:0-10995 GCA_038406235.1 Peronia verruculata
CTATCTATCTATCTATCTATCTATCTATCTATCTATCTATCTATCTATCTATCTATCTATCTATCTATCTGTTCGTTCGTCCATCCGTTTGTTTGTCTATTTATAGGTATAGCAGAAAATTATACATGTGTACATGCAATGCACCGACTGTCTTGATTTCCTCTCTGTCTCATCATATTCCCACCCTTCTTGCTATTCCAATCTTTCTGTCTCTCTCTCGCTTTCATTTCTTTCTCCTCCCTTCTCTCTCTGTTTCCTTCATTTTTTTTTCACGTGTTCGATTTCTCTCTCTCTCTCTCCCTCTTTCTGTCTGTCCCGCCACGTGTGACTGTGAGGTACCTCCCGGTTGTTGCACAGGAGCATCACCACATTCCTTGTCCTGGCTACTCATGTCGTGTTACTGTGGTCAGTTAGTACGGGTGTGAGGGTCGCCATGGCCATGAGGTTTGGCGTCTGATTCAAGGTGAAAACAACTGACCGCAGTGAAGTTGTGGAACTCACGGGTCCTCCACAGGGGTGGAGGGGGAGGGGGGGGGGGGGAAAGGACACGAAGATCAAAGCCCCGCATTTTTCAACGGCTCAGCAGTCCACTGGCTTCCTCTGAGTAGGGAAGCCTGACGTCTATCCTTCTCAGATAAGGACGAATACATTTCTGACGTCGGGTGTGTATGTTACGCACGTTAAAGAATCTTTAGCAGTTCAACATGGGGACTAGTCACTAAGTGGCTCTGTGGGTTGGCGTCTGCTTCAGGGTGAAAACAGCTCACGCCAGTGAGGTTGCGGGTTCTGGCCGAGCTCGACTCACGGATCCTCCCATTGGGAGTTGGAAGGACATGAAGATCGAAAACCCGCATTTTTTTCAGTGGCTCAACGACCTCCTGGCTTCCGCTGGGTAAGCAAGCCTGACGTCTATCCTTCTCAAATAAGGGTGAATCTATTTGTGAGGTCGTGTGTGTACGTTATGCACGTTAATGAACCCTTGGCCGTTCGAAATCGACGAAAGAGTAGGCTGCATGCTGCTGTCTGGGCAAAATTTCCAAATTCCAAATTTTTACCCACAAAACTTGTCACCAAAATCAGGCAGCTACCTAAAATGAGCCCTTTTTTTTTTTTTTCAACCAGCTAAATGGCGTAGGGGGCAGAGGGGATGGGGATGGGGCTTATGGTTAGGTGTCTACTACTGCGAGAAAAACTCACGCTATCATCAGTGGACGGGAAGGATTCAAAGGTAAGACTCACGTTTTTTTTAAAAAATTTATTTTTAGCGAATTTTGAGCATAGAAGCGTGACTTCTAGTCTTCTCGGATACAGGTGAATATATTTGGGAGGTCACACATTACGCACAGTAAAGAATCATTGGCAGTTAAATTCACATGAAATGTACGAGGACGCCGCTACCTGTGCAAACTTTCCAAATTTCTACCCACAAGTACATGTACTTTTTTCTTTAAACTGGGGATGCACATAAAGATGAGACAATCTTACTTTATTAGATCGGGGTGGGGGGGGGGTGGGGGGGGGGGATATACATGTAGAATGCCCAGAATTAATCAGTAGCATGCTGACTGCAGATGCCTTTTCATATGTCATCTCCGTAAACCTGCTTGATATGTCATTTTTCTGGCATTCTTTGAGGTAAATATGTTCTCTGTGGTCTTTTCCTGACAGACATTTGTATTTCTCGTAGTGCTGTCCAGTACGGTATATATCTAACATTTTGTTTTTTTCCTTTGTTAATCAGTTCCGAGTGGCATTTTAAAATTTTTTCATTACTGAATTTTCTTGAGGTAAAGCTTATTAGCACTTTCCAGGCATTTTTTTTAGGTAAATTTTCTCAGGGTGGCCTTTTTCAGAGATATTATTGAGGTAAATCTTATCATCGCACCATTTTCACACATTAAATTTGAGATATATCCTCTCAATGTGGCATTTTCAAGCATTTTTGGGAGGTAAATCTTAATCTGCCAGTCATCAGACATTTACACATGGACATTTTTTTTTTTTTTTTGAGATATATCTTCTCAGTATGGAAATTTTCAGTAATTTGGTTTTTAGGCACATATTCTCAGTGTGGCATTTTTTTCCGTATACGTTTTTCTTGTAGTTGCTCAACTTGTTTTTCTTGATTTATTTTTTTTTTTTTGTGTGTGTTTTGTTTCTTTCAACATTTTTTTTTCATCTTAAATCTGCTCAAGGTGGCATTTCCAGAAGATTTTTTGTTTTCAATGAAAAACTGGCTTTTTTCTTTGTTTCAGTTACAGAACTGACAAAGGGAAAAATGGGAAATGTTAAGTAATGAGAGTATGAAAGTATAGGCCTACAAGTAAGAAAAAGAATTAATGAGAAGTAAGAAAGCCAAGGAAGAAAAAGAAAGAAGTAGAGGGAATGATGGAGATCACGAAAAACAAGAACACGAGAAACATGTGAATGAGAACAAGAGACTGAGAGGAGAAAAAAAAAGAAGATGAGGGATGTGGAAAAAATAGTAGAAGAGAAGGAAGAGAGATGAAGATAAAAAGCAAGAAAAGAGGAGATGAAAAAAAAAAAAAAAAAGAATGAAGGAAAAAAAAAAGAGAAACAGGAGAGGATCACGAAAAAGAAGAAGAAGAAGAAGAAAATTTCAGCTGACAGAATATTGGAATTCTCCAACAACACCATTCACAATCACAAACATGGATGGGAACATAATGTCAACATTTTGATGCTAATTACATATATTTTACACAGTTTAAATGACGTAAAATGCTAGTTACTTATGCTACCAGTTTTCTGACAGCAGAGCTGTGTAAATGTCTGGTATTGTACATAGAATGATAGATACTTATTCTTCATCTAGATAATTAATGTACATTCCCTTATGGGCCAGCACTGTACGCAAAAGGACAGTACATGGCAAAACCAGAATTTTACAAAGCACGCATAGAAACTTATAAAGTTAGACCATTAGTAAGCCAAAGCAATTTTGAAAAAAAAAGAAAAAAAAACAAAACAATATGACAACAAAAAGACAAAATAGCTCATTACATGTTGTGCTGAGATTGGAGAAAGACATTTTAGGTTTGCAATACTAGCTTTGTAATCAAATTATATGAAATTATGTTACAACAACAACAACAAAGCTAAACACAGAATCAGCATCTGAACTATCACAATTAGTTTAAGTTTTTCTAAGACATTTTCTTTAATTCTTGAAAAACAAACATACAAAGCAAGGACCAACAATAACTGTTCTCAATATTAGAAATATCCATCCATCTTTTTCTTAAAAGAAAAAAACAAAAACAAAAAAATCACAAAGCATACATACATCGGAACTCTGTATCAGCAATCAGGTTTGCTTAATAATAATTAAGCAACAAATATTTTCAGTCATGTGAAAAAAAAAAAAAAAAATCTTCCAGAAACTGAAAGTTTGTATAACATCCACATGTACACCTGTGCATTGGACCTACAATGAGATCAACACATTCCAATATTTCCCAGATTTGAAATATTTGCTTACCATGTGTGATGAATATTCATTCATAACATTGTCAAATACAAATTTTAAGGAAGTGTCTATTTATGCAACTGGGTCTATCTTAAACACTCGTCAACTGCTCGTCAGATCTACATGTGCACTGGTCAAGGGTCAAAGCAGGCTAAGCCAGCAGGGTTGGTCTAGTTCATTTTAATCACTAGGAAAAAAAGAACTGGTGTGTAGGGGAGAGAATTTTTTTTGTTTGCTGACACATGGGACAGCACGTGATTTTTTATGTTATCTTGAGTTACGTACTGAGACTAGTCGTGTAAATAGACTCGGCCAAATTTTAATGATACATGTATCACATAAAAATTTACAACTTTTCTCTAAATTAATGTGGTACCACATTCAAACAACTTCATTGGTGAAGAACTGAATATTTGAGAAAACGAACTCACTTTGTTGAGCTGCCGTTAAATTTGTCAAGCATGGTGGTCTCAATTTACATTCAAAGCCAAGAATAAATTGAAGTCTACACATTCTTGTAAACACCAGTTTGTCTTTTGTCATAAGAAGACAAACTGCAGTCATAAATCATGATCAAAAGTAGTTTGAATTATTAACATGGGTAAAAGCATTTTTAAGACGATTCTTTAAAACAAAAATAAGATACAAAGTATAACCATGAAGAAGGCCATTGATATACGAAATATGATGGCAGTGAAACATATCACATTCATCACATTCACTCAGCGACATTCTGTATATATATTTTATTTCCTGTTTGTTCCAAACAATCTGTTTTATGAAAAATACTTCTAAGCTGCTACAGCACTCCCAAGTGACTAAATCCATTGTAGTAATTAGTACTGGTAGCTTGAACATAGTAAGGCTAACTCAACCAACCTTTGAGTTGCAGTTTATGTTTTTTGTCCTTTTCTTTCCAAGAAACTCCAGATACAACATGTATGTATCTTCAGACAATACAAAAGACAACAAAAGATCCTATATCTGATCTACATTCAGCTAATGAACATGGCATGCAAATAAAGTCTAATGTCTTTGGTCTTGAACGATAGGGACACCACAAAAAAAAAAAAAGCATCTTTCTGAGAATATGTTTCAAAATGCAATGTTTGATGACCTCAAAGAGCTTTTACATGTCATAAATTCATTCACAGCTAAGTAAAATGTTTCAGTCATGTCCTCATGGAGTTCTGCTTCAGTCTAAAAATGCCCATAAAATTATGGAACATTTAAGTAAGGACATAACCAAATACATGTACATGTAATTATTTGCAGTGTAGCCTACTGAATCCTTATTAGCAGATATTTTTTTATCTTGACACCTGGTAATTGTTCACATTTCACAAAGGACAGATCTGAAAATCCCTGACATAATGTTTGTGCTCCCCATTAGAAAGAGAACACCGACTCACTTAGGTGTGTTACTGCTCCACCATGAGATCTGACAACAATTTCTACCAGTCCTGTACATTTTTTGGGGGGGTATTTTCTATGCCAATGGCAGTGAACAGTACAGAGTACTTGTACCCCCTACTAAAGACAGACAGGGATTTCCAGCGGTTCGCTTGGTCAGAACAAATCTTACTGAACCATGTTTTTCGTCCCCTGGGTAAAACTATCTAAAGAACAAGCTTATCAGTACTAAATGCAAAGACCGCATTAAATCAACATATCTTTGACCCCTGCATCACTGTCTAGATATAGTGAAGTGCTTTCCATAATGCTAATGAGTCAAATGTGTTGACAAATCTGAGTAACCATTTAAGAGTACATTTATGTACAAGCAGTTTTCTCACAATGAAAGTTTTAGCTTTTGAGAAAGAGAATATAGGGCATTCACAAAAAAATTAGGGCTTTTTTTTTTTCCCACCGAAATTGGAGTTAACTCAATCTTGCCTCTCTAAAATTCATGAGAAATATGTTCCTCTTAAACTATTAAGAATGCAAGGTTTACATATAGCCACTCTGTATAAACAATTCCATATGAAAAAACATTTATTAATGCTCAAGATGACAACAAGAAACTTTTATCAACATAAATATCTAGATAATGACATATAGTTTTCATAAGCAAATAGTAATTCTTATTATAGCCTTTTTGAAAAATATAAAACAATAGTCCAAGCCTGACGCAGTTTCTATCATATAAATCAGTTTGTACAAAGAAACTTACAAACCTGGATCAAACTCTTTCAGAAGTTTATCCTCACACAAAACATAAATTTATGCATAGTTGCTATGCTTCCTATTGTCACAGAAGAAGATGACAAACAAAGTTTATGTGATCTCTACTTCTGGTAAAAATCATCCTTTCAGTTTCTTTTTCATACCAGCCTCCATGCACTGTCGAAATTCTGTGACTTCCTTCTGGCACAGTCTCCAGTCTTGTTTCTCACCCATACACTCTTGTACTGCATAGTGTAATTTCAGACATCCTGTTTTGTTTATCATTGATTCAACAGGATCCTCCTCCTCATCCTCATCTGCCTTGGGTTTCTTGGATCGATTATGTCCTGGAGGTTTTTCCATGACTCTCTCGTTTAACCTTTCCTTTTCTTGATGGCAATTTTAGCTGAGAACAGATAAGAATGCCACAGTTAGTATGTATATATTGTATATGAGGCATTCTCAAAAGTTGTCCAGCGTGTTACAGGTCTAAAACAAAAACTAAATGTTTCAAGTGATTTGCTACGCTATATGACGAAGATCAAATGGGAAGACAGGATCACAAATGAAGAACTAAGGAGAATGTGTGAAGTTGAAGACCTAAAATCTGTAGTGAGATGAAATAGATTGCGCTGGTTTGGACAGAAGACCATCACATAATCAAACGAGCCATGAATCATGCAGTAGAGGGTAGGAAACCAAGAGGAAGATCGAACAAAACCTGGGCGGCCTGTGTTGCGGAAGATCTCCGAGAACTGGGCTTCAACGAGGAGGAAACCCAGAACAGAGAGAGATGGAAACAACTCATCAATGTCAAACCTCCCTTGGGAAAAAACAAAAACAAAAAAGGAAATGATGATGATGATGAAGTAATTTGTGTTTGATTCCTTTTTGTTGATGTTATTTTATAATCAAACAAGCTTATTCTACCAACAGTTTGTTAAAATTTGCCCGATGTAAAAAATGAAAAGAAAGATTCTATCTCCACAAAAGAAATTTTCTCACTCTAAAAGGGGGCATGAAATCTTGCCCCCTTAACAAAGAGAGTAACAGATGTCAAAAAGGAAAAATGAGCTCTGAAATAGGTCTTCATGAACAAAGTTAATCTTTAGCTTCAGACTGAGAAGGTTTTCAATTTTTTTTCTGAGGAGTTTTACAATTTTTTTGTGTGAGAAAACTGACGCTGGTCATGGAGATAACTTTGTGTCGTAAAATAAGTGCACCCTGAATTACAGTCAATGAGTTGGATTAATATTTTCTCTACCTGTAAAAGTAATAGCTTATCATACTGCAAGAATAATATTCTAATCAAATTTTGGTAAAAATGGTGAATGCAAATATCTAGAAAGAAATTGCAGCATGATTTCCAGTCATTCTCAATTAGTTGTAAAAAAGTTATCTCCGTAAGGCTCAGGTAAAAAGGCCACTTCTGCATGTCTTGGGCCCCCTTCAGGCATTCCTAACAAAGAACAGTCACTCACATTGTAAAGAAAATCAGCAACACAAGGTGAAAGGCTGAGTCATTGGCAAAAATGAATTGAGTAATTGTTTGTGGCAAACAATATCCAATGAGTTATCTCTGAAAAATTTTGTGTTAAAAGTTATCTCTGTTAGACATTTGGTCAATCATTCACTCTTTATTAATTTTCTTTCACAACTTTCTTTCCCATGTAACAAAGCAGGCAATTCTTTGTAATTTGTTGAGTGTAGATCTAAATCTAGACTCCTCATGCAAAAGAACATTTTCAGCAATGATTTGATCAATGTTATCTCTAGGGTTTTTATAGCGGTAAAGTGCCTCTGCAAAATCATAATTAATGTGCTTTTTCTTTTTATAGTCCTATAAACTTATAGTATGATTCAAATTTAGAGAGTGACGTTTATTCTTTTACTTTACTTTGTTCCTGTAATTTGGTGTAAATGATTTGGGGTAATGGTTATCTTGTAAGATTACTCTGGGTAATCCATTTTATTCATTCTTTTTTTTGTTAAATGATTCTAATGATAGTAATGTTCTGCTGTCTTCACCTAGAAATGATTAGTAAAAATAGCTGAAAGGCAATCTCTGAAAGTACAAGTGGTTTCGAGTGCAATTAGATATAATGTGTTTAGTTCTTCAATTTTTGCGGAGATAACTCTTATAACAAAACATTTATCATGAGCATATAAACTAACATAAATCTGTAATGTCAAACTTTTTGTAGAATCCATCTTTGTTCAGTCCTTAGCTGATGTTTCAGATATTATCATGCTGAGTTTATGATAAATTTCACCTTATTCTAAGCATTTTATGATATAAAAGCTATCTGTGTAAGATATTGCTGTCATTGACTTTGAAGGTACAGTGGTCTCTGCCTAAGAACCCTCTGCCTGCTAGGAGCCAGGTCCACCTAAGAATCCGCCTCTGCTGCAAAACCAAATTTTTCCTCTATAATTTACCCCTCTAA
The DNA here is from genome assembly GCA_038406235.1 of Peronia verruculata. Taxonomy (NCBI): domain Eukaryota; kingdom Metazoa; phylum Mollusca; class Gastropoda; order Systellommatophora; family Onchidiidae; genus Peronia; species Peronia verruculata. The sequence goes on from JBCAUA010071891.1 coordinate 8,104, forward strand.
GAACCCGATCTGGATGCTCCCAAATAAAAAAATCCCTCTAAGAGCCCGGTGTCCGACCAAGATACCTTAGTACTTATGGGGTAATTCCACATCATACTGTCCACTTGAGAGAAACGCACAGTGCTAGATGTGCAGTAACATGGGAACGGGGTGGAGGGAACAGGTAGACAAAGGAGTGGAAGTGATGGTTGATGTATGACTGCGTAATCAAGCCACGTTGTTGACTAACATGTAACCATTTCTTTGTTTGACAACATGTGGGACACCACTTGTGATTGTAAGTTTTGCCTCCTGACTAGTCAGCTGTTTTGCCTCTTCGGTCGGTTTGTAAACACTTGAGTCACTCGTGCGAGTATCCGCGGGGTAGCACAGCAATATCATGTTTTCAACAATGGGACTGTTATGTGAAAACTCACATGGCATTTAAGTGCTAGACAGTGTTGATGTAACTACATGTATGCGCTAAAAAGATAAGGAATTGCTACAACTAATTATAACATACACACAGTGAAGAAGGTTGTACTTATCTGCATAGATAAATCTCTAACCAACGGTAATGATCAAATAAGAACCTAAGAACCCGTCTGCCTAAGAACCCGCTTTTTTTGTCTCCCAACGACCGGGTTCTTAGGCGGAGACCACTATATTTAAAAAAAAAAAAAACACCTCTCTCTGAAATTTGTTGTTTGTTTTGCTGCCTTCATTAGCTGATGAAGTTTCAATGTGTAGTGCATTTGTGTGTCTTAAGCCTTTTTGAAATTCCACTACCGTTGTCCCCATTTAGAAATTAGATGGACGACTTTTGAGAATGTCTCATATATATTACATGCATATACAGTAATCCCTCATTGATCCGGTGCATAGCAGCCAAGACCTTGACAAATGTCAACAGATGGATAATGCAACATTACCTCCCTACTTTACATACAGAGCCCTAAATTGCTAATACAAGAATAATACTTGTACTTAATATACTGTAGTAATAATAATAATATTACTACAGTAATAATAATATTAATAATAGTGCAGTAATTGAAAATAGTAAAATTAACAATACTACAGTTCTACAGAGCAGTACAGTTCTGTACATTGTCTGTACATAAGTGTGCAAGATATTATCGTGTTCTGTTTCTTTTAAACTGGAGTCCCTAGCCAGCGGCTGAACTGAGCATAAATCAGGCAAACCATGACTGGTGTGGACTGCACATACAACTGAATTCAGATCTAACACCCTTGCAACTGTTCTATTTGATTATTATCACTTTCTAAGAATAATGTCAAATAACAAGTTCCGTTTGGGTTCATGTGGATCTAAACAGCCACACAGATTTTTGTACAGTTGTGTGTGCCCAGTTTCACATGGATACATTCAGCAGTTTTCAAAACCATAAGCCTTTGAGTTGTATGAGTTTTGTTGCAGATTTATAGCATACTGTAGATATGAATCAAGAGCTGTCCCAAATCTTTCTAAACAGTTTCTATCGTATTTCATTCTATTACATCTTTTAACCACCTGGGGATGGTTATCTTGAATATATACAGTATAAATAGTAAACTGTTATATCATGTGCTAATATTGTAATGTATCTACTGAACATCGGCATATTCCACACATGCTTGTCATGAATCAAGACTGGTGAATTGAATTGAAGCAAAGCATTTTTTGTGTCACAAGAAAAAAATGATATTTGAGGTGCAACACGATGAAATTAGGCTCTCGTCAAATTTTGAGTGTATAGAGTCATTGGTATAACTGTGAAGGTTATTCATTTCCCCTTCTGTGTGCGAGAAAAAAGTTTTTGTTCTCCATAACTTGATGTCGAAATATTAGAAATTAAATACAAATGGGGTGATCTGTTGCTGCAGCTGAATTTAGTAGAAAATTTAGTGAGAAATAATCCGTATTAGGCCATGTCATTAAATTACAATTTTTGGGCTTCTACTCAATCTATTTCAGCAAATTTAACTCTGAAATGCATTTTTAGATTGATACAGAAGGGTATAAGATAACTGCCTCCTGGGTGTTGAAGGATATACAATATATATATAAATATAATTGGTGATATAATATACAGCTGGAAACATAGGGTTTACATGTGGGAGTAACGTACAATATATTTTCATTTTGTCTGCTTTCTGTAACATTAATATTGACAAGACAGCATTTCCCATGTCATGGATGTCTTCATGAACTAAACTGCTTTTAATTTCTTCACAAATATAGTGTCAATTCAATTTTTCCTCACTTTAAAACACCACTGTGTTACAAAATGACTAGATCTAGATCTAGAATCTAAATTTATGTAAAGACTCAATATGAATACGTTCTGTTGCACCTTTCACCCTTTATACTGAATGGTTATAAAGTATAAAGTATGAATGGAAATTTAAATGCTGTGACTTCATCTGTGGAGTACCTAAACTAACAATGGCACTGAGACATAGAAAGTTTCCTGTAAAATGATTATTTGCTGAGGAAAGTTCTCAATTCACCCTTTACTTGTACTCAAAATAAGTACATTTTGGACCAGTTCCGACCCAGATTTCTCTCATGCAAACTCCTGATGTCTATGATGAAAAAAAAAATATCATCTTAATTTCTTGAAGATTTAAAATACATTGTCATGATGTCTCAACAAATCTAGAAAGCCTTGGTTTAAAATCTAGATTTCAGGTCTCATTCTGTTTGACCTAATCTAGATCCAGTGAACACCACAGAACATAGATACAACAGAAGGTGCAATCCCTTATTCGCGCCTATTAGCTAATCGGTTCAGCCCAGTTGCGCGTCCGCCATTTTGAAAAGGCTGTATCTCGCGCTGGTTGCGTGCGGCTACTCAGTCGCTTTAGGTGTGATTGCGGACACAACTATTTTAGGAAGCTGGATAATCA
>JBCAUA010071902.1:0-10995 GCA_038406235.1 Peronia verruculata
ATCTGTTTCTTCAGAGTGTTAATCTCAGCCAGCAAAGCCATGTTCTTCTTCTGGCGTTTGGCAGTCAGGTAGTCTGTCTTCAAGCCCATAGTCATGCGGTCACTGGCGCTGCCCAAGTGAGAGGTCATCTGAATGTCCAGATTGGTGTAAGGGTGGCTGAGGCCGAGCTCCAGGCTGTAGTTGTAGTTGCTGTAGTAGTCAGTGATGTCTTCCAGTTTGGAGATCAGGGTCAAGGTCTTCCTGCTGTCAGGTGAGTAGGAGATGTCGGTCTTGGTGTCCAGGATAACGCGTCCATTCTGCATCATCACTTCACCGTCCACACGGATTTCCTGACAATCACAAAGAGGCAGTCAGTACAAGATCTGGCATTCTGATTATTAAAATAACTAGAGGAATATTTAATGTATATTCAGTTTCTCTTTCTATCAGTGAGCCTTGTCATTGTCACATTGTCACTGGCTATCTTTTTTCCCCCTAGACATCTTTCTTTTGTTCATCTGTTCTATTTGTATACCCCCCCCCCCCTTCTCTCCCCATCCCCACCCATGATGTATATGTTTTTGTGGGGAAAAAACTTGAGACCTTGTTTACCTATAGAACCTTGACAAACGTTAGATAAAAATGGAGTTCAGTGATATCAAGACAGCGTTCTTCACAGTTACAGGTGTTGGTTTGTATATAAAGCTGAACATATGTCTTTTTTCATAGCTATCTTTGCTAAAACTCGAGACGATACTACGGTTTATCAGACTGTAATGAATAGTTCATTCCCTTACCTTCCGAATATAGGGCATGCTGAGTGTCACATCTCCCTTCATGCGGTCACCACGGGTCATGGTGGCTTTGACACCAACTTGTTTTGTCCTGTCTCTGTCTGCATCCCAGCTGAAGGTGGCATCAGTCGACTTGCTCACTGTATTGTCACTGCAGACAAGAGGTGACAAGATTGCTTAGTAAATCGAACAGTTTTACCGACTATGCAATCTGGATGTATTCATTGCACTGCATGTACAGGCAATTTTAGCCAATCTTCCATTTAAGACAAAAGAAGATCGACTAGATCTTTTCCTGCTCGTACAACTTATTGTTTGTTTATTCTATCACAAAATAATTTTATTGTATCTGAGGTTGATAATTTTGTTCCCATGTTTAAAATTTGAAAAACCTCTCCTGCACAATGAGCGAAACATTTAATTTAAAACATTCCTTCATGTACAGCATTACCTCTTCACACGACTTATTTATTAATTTTCATTTCCGAGGAGGAACCAACAGGTTGGGAAAAGTGCTCCACAATGTTTTTTTTTTTTTTTAATGAACATTAAAAGATAAAAACAAACAGACAAACAAAAATCAAAGTTCCACAATACATGTATTATCGCTATTCACTTCGTTTGGTGCACCGAGTTAGTTGCACGCACACAGTCAGTCTTAAATTTAATTTTTAAAGACATTTTCATAAATTTCATAAAGTTATATCTCAGATGATGAGTGACCACCTTGAAGAAACTGGATGGAATTTTCACGTTCACCCATAGAAGGAAATAAGCTACGAGTATTGCTTTTGTACCTGTAAGTTCCTGTAAGGGCGAGAGTTTGTGAGGGCAAGCCCAGCTTGAAGTTTCCGTCATAAACTTGTGAACTCCTTCTGCTGTTGTCTGTCAGCTCCATTTCATAGGAGATTGTGCTGTCGTCATCCTTGTCCCAGTAGATCTTTCCATTGCTGCTGATCTTCTGGGTGGAGCTAGTCAGAGTGTGAACCACGCCCACCTTGCGAGAGGTATGTTCTAGGGACAGGTCCAGAGCTTGGTTGGTCTGGTAATCATCAGATTTGTCGGACATGGAGGCCACAAGGCGGACATTGCTGTCCAGGTCATCCCTGTAATGAAGACATATTGATGTAAGAGGGGAAAAAAACCCCACTTCCTTTAGGTTTAATGTCATATATTTTCCTGACACGCTTTATTCTTGTTTAGTGTTTACTTTAATTTTCCTCTATACATAATATCATGAAAAAGAATGCACGTCATCGTACAAAGACCAAATTCAAGGCCTTATGTCTAACGAATTGAGCGTGATAAGTAACTAGTTTTTGTTTATTTGTTTGTTTACTTGTTTGTTTGTTTGTTTGTTTGTTTGTTTTGTTTTATTTTTCCATATATGGCAAGTTGAAGGGAGAAACTGTCTGTTAATATCCCCCTTATGGCTTGTTACTTTTGTGACAAATAATGGATTTGGGTTGGGTGAAAAAAAAAATGGATTCGTTCACGAGACTGAGATACTACACTAACCTATTCCAGTTGGCCAGGATGTCAGCATTGAGAACACCACTTTGGGAAGATCCTGAAGCTGTGTACTGCATGGCCCATGGTTTTCTGAAAGTGAGAGAAGCCTCGTGTTTGCTCTGGGAGTTGTATTCACCGTCAACATCCAACAGTTTGTCGCCATTCAGTTCAACCTCCATCTTCTCGGAGTAGCTGTTTTGCTTGTCGCTATGGTCCATGCGAATGGCCAAATTGCGGACAGCAATGAAAGGAGTGGACAAACTAACATCTGAGAACATCTTGTTTTCATACCAGCCTTCTTGTTGGCGGAGCAAACCATCCAGGACAACCTGTGGAATCAAAGAGCACACATGTTAGATCTTCTTGGACAGTTGATGTACATCTGAACAACATGCACTGTATGAAAAATGTCCCTAAATGCTCAACAAATAAAAGCTGAACAGTAAAACTGAAATGGGTTAGATGACCGCTCATGATTAAAAGAGAAGAATAAATTCATAAGGAGACAGAGGTTAAAAAAAAGTAAAACATGTTGTACATCACACTGTTTTTTACCTGTTTTCCTTCGGTCCAGCCAACCACAGTGTGAGTCTTCTTCTCCCCATTCAGATCGGAGTTCTTCAGCTCAACCTTCAGGTCATCCATACCGGGTAGTGCACTCTGTAGGGAGGCGGTAGCGTCCATATCATATGGAGACTCATACCTGAGGGCAGCTTTAGCACTGATGTTGTCGGTGACAGGGGAGGAGAAGAAACCAGAGCTCTGGAAGTTTGTCAAAGTGCCTTGGTGGGTGACAATCAACTCCACATTACGATAGTCATCGAAGGGAGTGCTGATCTTGGTTGATGCCCTAATGGGATCCATGGAGTAGTCCAGACCAGAGGTGAGGGAAAAGGCATATCCTCGGCCCATATCCAAAGAACTGGATGCATCATACTTGTTATAGCCGCTGTTTAAATTGGCAGATCCACGCATGTTTTCGTAGCCGTAGAATGGAGTCTTGACTGTCATGGTGGCATCAATGTTGGGGTAAATTGTAGACTTGAGATCTCCACTGATGACTTGGTTATTTCCATAAGTGACAGAGGCAGAGCCATCTAGGCGGCTGGAGTCGGCTAGGTGTTTGTACTCAACTTTGGTGTACTCGAAACCAGACACTGGAACTGTAACTTCAAGAGAGCCATCTACATTGCTTGGTGAGTACAGGTTAAGCTTGCCGTTAGCGGAGTAAGCATTGTTGTAGCCATAGTTGACATTGTAGCTCATGCCGTAGCTGGGTGCGCTTATGTCTAGTGTGCCTTGTGCACGGATGGTTCTGTAGGGGTAGAAAGGTGTGTTCAAGGTGATGAGGACGTCGTAGTTAGGTGAGTAAGTGACTTTCAGGTTACCATTTAACTTTTGGCCATTGTCATATTCCAGAGCGGCGGTGGCACTGATGCTGTTGGACTTGTCTTCATAATTGACCTCGGCCTTTGTGTTTTCCATACCAGTGAAAGGGGTAGCCAGTTCAGCTGAGGCAATCACCCGGCGCCACAAGTATCTATAGAAGTTGATCTTGCCAGTGATATCTTGTCCATCCATGTAGGTTACTTTGCCCTCGCAGTTAAACTTCTGGTCATTTCCAGAGTGAAAGAAGCTGAGTCCAGTGTTGGAGAAACCCTCAATTGGAGTACCAATGGTTACAGAGCCTGAGATGTCGGTAGATGCATCAAAGAGACCGTCCAGAGAGTAGATGTTGCCGTTGCCAGCATTGACTTTACTACTCAGGATGTATTTGGGCCAAGTATTCTGGAAGGAGCCCATGGCCATCAGTTCTTCGTAGTTGTGGTATGGGGTTTTCACAGTGATGGTAAAGCCAGGTTTGGGCATGAATGTCAGAACAGTGCTAGTACTCACAACTTTGCCATCCCCGTAGATGAGACTAGTGATGGTGGTAGACTCCATGTTGCTGGTTCTCTGTGTATACTCATACTTAGTGAATTCATAGCCAGAGAATGGTGTGCGCAGCTCGGCAGTGAGAGTAGGACCACGCAGTCTGAACCTCAGTTTACCAGAGATATCTTGGCCATCCATGTAGGTGATCTTGCCCTCACTGTTGAATTTGGCCAGCTTACCTGAGTGCTGGAAGCTCAGACCAACGTCGGTGAAGTCATCAAAAGGTGTGGACACAGCCAGGGAGCCAATGATATCATTGCTACTGTCCAAAGCACCGTTCAGAGTAAAGATACGTCCCTTTCCGGCATTCAGCTTGCTTGTGATGTCGTATTTGGGCCAAGTGGTCTCTACAGATGCTGAGGCCATCACTTCATCGTAATTGTCAAAAGGAGTCTTGATGACAACACTGAACTCAGGTTTAGGCAGCATAGAGGCTGACATGTCATAGGTGATCTTCTGTGAGGAGCCATATTCCAAAGTAGAGTAGCACTTGAAGTTGTCGTTCTCTCCCTCATGTCTGTATTCAAATTTGGTGTACTCGTAGCCGGAGATGGGTGTGCTCAGTTCAGCTGTGGCTTCGATACGACGATACATGTAGCGGTAGAAATCGATTTTACCAGAGTATTTTTCATGATCGGCCAGAGTGATTGTGCCTTCAGAGTTAAATCTGTCTAGGTTACCAGAATGCTTGAAAGACATGCCGACATTTCTGTATCCGTCAATGGGAGTTGAGATATCCAGCTGGCCGGTAATTTCATCTCTGAACTTCAAGGACCCAGTGACGGTGGATTGTTTGTTGTCATATTTACCGGTGGCTTGAACACGGAAATCGTCCATCTGACCCTCTTTGTGGAAAGCAATTTCTGCTTGATTTCTGGCCAGGGATGGGATGTTGTAGGTCATCTTTCCGCTAACATCCATGATGCTACCTCTTTGGCTGAATTGGCCTTCACCGCTGACAATATTCTTGCCAACCACTCCACGAGCTTTGGTGGAGAAACTGTCCATGGGCCCGTTGTGGTCGAGGGTGAGCATGATTTCAGGAACAATTGTGCACTTGTAGTTAAACATTGAGTGGATCTCATTGCCCTGGACGTTGTTGGTTACTTTGATACTGGAAAGTTCCTCGCCATTCTTCACAAGATTTCCCTCCATAACTAAATCACTCAGATCACCTCTCTTGCTGTATTTGGTGCTGGCTGTGCCGAATCCATTGGTGGTTGTGCTAACTTCACCATTTCCACTCACCTCCATGCTATACTCATTGTAGAAATTGTTGAAAGACACCTTGGTGGACTCAAAGTTATTGAAGGGAGTTTGAAGATGAGAAGAGAATCTGATATTACGGATGCCATTAGTGGAGAGCTGAACTTTGCCATTGATGTTTTGGTTGTCCATGAAATTGATGTTTGCACTGCTGGTAAAGTCACTGACATCACCTTTGTGGGACAAGGTCATGCCAACCTTTCTGAAGTCGTCAAAAGGAGTGTTAATTTCAATAGAACCGTCCAGACCTCCAATCATTTTCCAGGATCCACTGGCACTAATGCTATCTCTGTTGTATCTGGCGTTACCACTGAATGTCAGGTCGTCTAAGGAGCCTCTCTTCGTCACCTCTCCAGATGCGCTGTCACGGCCATAGGTAGCAAAAGCCTTGCTGTTGAAGTTGGAGAAATCACCCATATGATCCAGTGTCATGACAATGTTTGGATAAGCATCTGTCTTCAGGTCAACTTTGCTGTGAAGTTCTTCAGAGAGATAAGTGTTAGTCACTTTCAGAAGGATGGTCTGTCTGCCATTCTTAGTAACGGTGCTGTCCAGTGCTAAGTTGTCCAGAGAGCCAGCTTTGTTGTATGTGATGCTGCCAGTACCAAATCCACCCACTGGTGTTGTCAGGGCGGCATTGCCGTTCAGGGTCATCCTGTACTCATCGTAACCATGGTTAAATGATGCACTCGCAGAGGGGAACTCTGCGAAGGGGGTGGACACCTCAGAACTGAAGCGGATTCTGCGGAGACCATCGGAGCTGAGTTCCATCTTCCCATTGATGTTCTTGTTGTCCATGTAATTGATATTGGCGCTACTTCGGAGATTGCTAAGATCTCCAACATGAGACAGGGCCATGCCAATGTTTCTGAAGTCATCAAAGGGAGTCTTGATTTGAACGGAGGCATCCAGGCCGCTCAGATTCTTCCAGGAGCCATTAATGCTGACATCATCTCTGTTGTAGCCGGCTGTGCCACTGAATGTCATATCCTCCAGGGATCCGGATTTGCTGAATGACAGGCGAGCGGTGTCACGTCCATTGCCAAGTTTGTATTTCAGGACACCATTGCCACTGATGTCGTTTCCTCTGTAGTCGAACGAGGCCAGTGTGTCAATGTCATAATCACGGCCATAGTTGGCAGACATCTTGTTGGTAAAGCTGGTGGGCAGGCCATTGTGTTCCACGGACAGTTTCAAAACCTTTGTGTAAGGGCTGGTCAGTTTGAATGCTGAGTTCAAAGCATCTGAAGAGAGCCTGTGATTGAAATCGGCATCAATTTTGTCTCCGTTGATCATCAGGGTGGCTCCTCCCTTCATGTTGTTGTTGTATCCTTTCTTCTTCAGGTTGAAGGCAATGTTCTCCAATCCTGGGATAGGACTGCTGAAGGTGAAAGTACCGGTGGTTGTGTAGCCAGAATTGAAGGAGGCATCAGCAATAACACTCTCTCTTGCAATGTTGACTTCACCATGAGTAGCAAAAGCATCCGTGTTACCCTGGTGTCTCATGGCAATCTTACTATTTTCATAACCACGGAAAGGAGTTTTGACGATCAAGCTGCCTTCCAGGTTAGATGACCAGTCGGCAGTCAGGTCTCCTTCTACCTTTTGATCAGCTTGGTATCGCACTTCAGCATGGCTTTGGACAGAACTTGGAGATGAGTTATGTTGGAAATTGACTCCCACATTGCTGTACTTAGGGAACGGAGAGTTGATTGTGGCCTCAAAAGTGATCGGGCTGTCAAAATTGTAAACGGTATCAAAGCTGTAAACTTGTCTAGGATAGTACTCGGCTTCAATGCGGGACTGGCGACCATTTCTCTTGTATTGGCTGGTGGTAGACAGTTGGAAGTAGGGGTACTCAGGGAAGGGAGTGTCCAGGCGGAGTTTACCCCTAAGATCTCCGTTGTACTGCCAATTGGCTGTACCTTGGATCTTGCCAATGACTGGAATCATTTCGAAGTCAGCGCTGCCATCAAAGTTGTAGCTGTGTCCATCAAATCTGTAGCCAGTGTCCATAGATTTCAAGTCATCAAATGGAGTGCTCAGTTTAACGCGGCCCATATGCTTGCGCTCGTTGCACGCGAAACGGCTTTCCAAAGCAATGCTTTTTCTCACTCCATAATCAAAGTTGGCATGGGAGACAAGTTCGTCACCTTCTCTTTTGTTGGTAGCTCTGAAGACAACATTGCGCATTCTCCGGAATGGAGATGTAGATTTGACAGTAACGTCTGCATTGTCCCAGGCTTGAACATCAGCGGAGCCTTCAACTGTGACTTTGTCGTTACGATCCCATTGGAACTCTGCCATTCCAGTCAGAGGACCGGCGCCATACCTGCCGCTCAGTTTTCCACTCAGATCCTCATGGAAGGGAGATACGAGAGAAAAGTCAAAATCAGCATTGTCCTGGCCTCTCTTGTAGTTGATTTCGGATGAGGCCTTGGTTCTGCCGTTGTGTGTCAGGGCTGCTTTGCTGTTGATCAGACCTTCGCCGTTCTTATGGTCGACAGAGACAAGGATCTGTCTGTACTGACGCCAAGGACTCTCAAATCTCAAGACAGCATTGATTTTCCTGAGAGAGGACAAGTCGTGAGACCCGCTCAAGTCAATGAGGACACGTTCTCCGTTGGCAGAGGATGTGATTGTAGATTTGATGCCGTTGTCAGAAAGGCTGTGCTGCCATTGGGAGTTAATCTTCCTTCTAGGTGTGACAATCTTTAGATCTCCGTTGTTTCTGACGTGCCAATCATAGCCAGAGTTGTCGGCACTGAAATCATAGGAGTAAGCATCTCCATTGTGAGCAAGGACTACGTTATTAGAGAGGCTTCTTGAGTTGTGGATATGTGACATGCTCACTGTGACATCTTCCATATTTTTGATGGTGGACTTCAAAGCAACGCTTCCTTTCATGTTGGTTTTATAGCTGTCACTGAAATCTTCACCGGTAATGGCCAGTTTAGCATCTTCCTTCCCCAGTCGGCCCTTGATGATTGTGTTGAGAGTTTTGTCCAGGCTATGGGCGATCTCACCGGTTATAACACGGAACCCATTGAAAGGAGTTTCGGTCTCAACTGTTAGCATCAGGTTTTTTAGGGAAACTGGGCTCTTCAGATTGGCACGGGTGGAGATTTGGTTTCTCTTTCCTCCCCATGAGAACTTGCTGTTGAGGTCATGTTGGCTGTTGTCACTGCCGTACTTGATGTGAACTCCCAGATCTTCAAAATATTTGAAAGGTGAGGCGAAGTCCACATTGCCACCCAGACTGACCATCTTCTTGTTGGACTTGAAATGACATGAGCCATCCAGGGTCATTTTCTTGCTCTTGTCTTTGTCGGCATCCCAGGCTGCTTCCATATGTCCGTCGTATTTGCTCTTGCCCATGCTTCCGTCCAACTGCAACACCACTCTGCGGTCTGGATAGTAGATCTCCAACACTGTTTTAGCACTTGGAGCTTTGGACACTTTGGTTTTGCTACTCAGACCATAACGATCTTTACCGGTCTTAATTTCTCCAGCGGCCTCAAAGTTCTTGGGATCAAGTGTGGTGGATCCAGACAAAGTGATTGGCTTCATACCATCAAAGTCAAAGTTGGTAGAGAACTCGTGGGTCTTAGGTTGTGGTCTCTTGTAGACGGTGGAAATGCTGTGCTTCAGTCCGTTGCTGCCTTTGAAGACGATGTCGTGGCTGTATTGTTTAGCAGATTTCTGTGCCAACTTGCTGTTGAGAGTGTAAGCACTGCCAGGCCAGGCTACGGTCGCCTTTCCATTGATACCCATCATCTTACCACTGTTGTCCCTCAGAAAGATGCTAGCACTAACATCTTTACCTTTTCCGCCATAGTTGAGCTGAACTTGAGAGTCCACCAGCTTGGGATTGTGTTGATGTTTGCCGGACAAGGAAATGTCAATGTCCTGTTGAAGGACACATTACACAGATTCATTCAGTGAAAATCTATCGTTTATTTGCATCTACTTTTTTTTTTTTTTAAATTTTAGTTTTGTGTTTTTTGTTTTTTTTTAACGGAGGGATTGGCAGATTGACAGAACCCATAGATACTTTAACCTTTCACTGATATTGTAAATAGCAACTCTTCTGCTAATTGCACCATTACCCGTTAATGTACATGATACAATGGAAGCATTCTGAGTTCGGATATGGTAACAGATGACTGACAATACCCGCATCTTCCCTGACGACCGCCTGAGATTTAAGTTACAATGATTTAAAGAAAGATTGTAGACTGTCGAGAAGGCGCTTTCAGTCTTTATATGTGAGGCTGAACAATGGAGGATTATTACGAAAAGCTTACATGAGCTGGAGATTCAGCCTTCATCTTGTAATTGACGACGGCGTTCTTGGCGTTGGGGATCTTTCTGTTCAGACTTGTAGACAGGTAAATTCTTTTAATTTTGTCTTTCGGATTGGGTCCATATCTGAACTCCATCTCAGCCTCGCTGTGTTTCTTCTTGTGATCAATGTCAAATTTCAAACCCATGTTGTACTCGGGGTTCTTCTTGATGTCGAGATTGCTGTGATCAGAGAAATAGAACATCTATAAATAGTGCTATAAAAAAAAAAATATTTTTTGACCGGCTTTTAAATGATCTCTTGATTACTCGTCCATAATAATTTTCCGATCGTATTTTATTTTTACCAAAAAAAAAAAGAGGAAATAGTGTCAGAAACATCATATAGCCACTTCATCAGATTACCTGCTGCAGTCATACTATTGCACTTAATGCTGATTTTTTTTTACTACCACGCTACTATGTGTTGAACGTTTATGATTCTAACTGGATATCGAGGATACTTCTATAAGGACAGATCTAGTCTCTAATTTTGTCCCTTCTTTTTTTCGGTTGCATAATCTTTTAAAATTTTCTTAGCAGGTGGATGCAGTTCCCCACGAAGAACTGAGATTAAAAGGAGCAGGCATTTTGTTAGTGAGAACTCCAATGCCACATAAAGGAAGATTAATTCCATTACAAAAAAGATTCAGTAATGCTGATCCTGCTTACCTGAGGAGGATGTACTTCTTGTAAGCCTTGGTACTTCTGTCATTGAATTTGCCGCTGAGAACGATTTTGTTCTTGGCCACCCTTGGAATAGTGTAGTCGAGCACAGTTTTGGTAGAGATAAACCCAGAGTTCTTCAGAAACATGAAACTGTCAATGCGGCCGCTGGCAGCAGTGGATTTTAGAATGAAATCGGCGTCGTAGCGAACTCCTCGTTTTTTCTCGTTCTTAAGGAGAGCAACTGTTGAACAAGATGGAATTGGCATTATTAAAAGTTAACGGTTGACATTGATACATTTTCGTTCCTCCCTTTAAATAATGGAGCTATGTAGTGGGTTATCAAGCAAACGACAAAGGCAACAAAAACAGTGTCTATTTAGTCTGTATAGACATTTATCAGTCACTGACAGTAGCTAAGCATCCTCACCTTTGATGGAGGCTGGCTTTTTCAGCACTCTGTGAATATCCAAGGAACCGTCCAGTTTGATAGATTTGC